>OX465261.1:4536369-4711562 GCA_949987775.1 Aproaerema taeniolella | reverse complement strand
GCAGTTGATGTAGTCACATGAATAATGTACTTTTATTTCGGTGTTTACAATGAAGATTTGTAATGTAAGCATACCAAATAATGTTCTTTTTATAGGTGTGCCTTTATAACAGCTCTAACTAAAAGATGTACCTAATCGTTTAAGGTTAAAGCAGCGGACAGTCGCAGGCATAATTTTTGGCGCGTGATCTTATTTCCAAGAGTATAGGGTTGACTTTCACAAATCTTCTAAAATTAATTAGAATCCTGTGCTTATAAATAAGATTCGTGCAAAAAATTCGTCACTGAGACTACGTCGCTTTGACCTTTATAGCTTCTAAAAGTGTGCTGTGGTATTAAGATATATAAGGTAATAAAATCTGTTGGACAGGTATTTTGTAAAAAAAAAGGGAAAAAATAAAGTGCCTATAAACTTTAAATATGTTTTTATTTTTATTCGATGTAATGGCACGCATGATTATTATAAGATGTCTCACAAATACATGCAAAAAGACACCCACGTGCGAATACCTGAGGGTACACTCCAAATCATATACTGCTTCTTACACGCACGGAATAAGGTAGAAAGTCCAATTGCCTACATTTGGTAAATTAAATGTGGTTTTAACTTTTAAGTGCACATAAACTATACGAAATCCAGTATAAGATCGAAATGCTAATGTGTATACTAATGCACAAGCAGAACAGTTTTGAGTGTGCCTATTCCACTGCTGGGAAACAACAACTTTGTAGGTAATGGAGGTTGGCAGTCGAAAGGCAGCATATAAAGTACTCAGAAAAAGCTTTTGTTTGCTTGCATCCGTTGAAGAAAAAGAAAAATAAACGTTACCCACTCAAAAGCACACACTAAGGTCGTTCCTCCCTTGTGTCGTGGGTCCGTCGGAACATACATAAAAACAGACACAAACACACATGACCCGAGAACAAACATATGCTTTTTAAAAAAATATTTGTCCCGACTGGGAATCGAACCCAAGGACCTGTCGATCAAGATTTTTTTCCATGTCTATGGATCAAGATCTTGAAGCTTCGGGGCAGCCGTCAAAGTAAGGTTTAGATTGTAAAAAATAGATCCAATATCAGCAATAGTAGATTATTGTACTGGTGACGTCAGCAATGATTTTACTTATGTGATTATGGCGTCAGCAGCAGCAAAGACGTAGGTGACCTCATAGAAAAGAATACATTTGCTACACTCTCGGTAAGAGCAAGTAACATGGACAGATAGTGAACGCGCTTTTATGTTCAGAGGGCCGCACATCAGTTACCACACGCGTACACTCTGTGCTGTTAAGTACTTACGTTATGAACGATTTTGCAATGACAATGGGGTGCGCTAACCTCTGTATTGTACCCACGGCAGGATACCAGACTATTCTATACGTTTTGACTTATAATAGCGCGCCGGCTTTCGTAATGCATTGTAACCTGACGTGCTGCTGTCTGTACTGTATACTGCCATGCCTGCCCCATTCTCGAAGGGACAGGAATGAAAGTTTACTGTTTGCCAAGGTCTATTTCTATTCGATTTAATTTTTTTGTATGTGTAAGTAAACTGTTTTGAAGAAATAAATTGTTATTATTATTCGATCGAATCCAATTAAATGGTCAATCGATGATTTTGAGTATACTTGTATCCGAACACTGTTTTCAACCGCCGTGACCGCCATGTTTGATGAATGTCAAATAAATGTCAATCAAATTTTTGATGTGGCAAGTCATCGCACAACGATTTGATGTTTTTTAGATTTTCTCCTCGAATTAAAGATTTTTACCAAGTGCATTGTCTTTAATCGCTGCGAGTTTATCAAACGGTAATTTGTTATATTTTTTCTTAAGTTTTACAACTTTTCAATACACTCATGAATCATAACCATTTTTTGATATTGCAATACTGTTTTATGCGAACGAAAGTGCTTGTGATGAGCTATAGTGTCGATAAGCCAAAATTCTACTGAAATTAGCCAGAATCTTCAGGTATCTACAAAACTAATAAATAACCACCCTCGCATGTGAGGGTACTATGTGGTGGTGCTGTTCTTCTTCCGCTAGTTCAGGTGCTTATTCACATTTCTGTGCTTTGACTACTCCCTACCCATAATCCTATTCGGCGGCCATATTTATAACTCATGAAAGGCGTTGACGCTGACCATCGTAATTACTTGCGTTGTATCGTTTCACAGGACCGATGGCTGCGATACGCAAAAAATTGGTGATCGTCGGTGACGGTGCGTGTGGTAAAACATGTTTGCTGATAGTGTTCAGCAAGGACCAGTTCCCGGAAGTATACGTGCCGACCGTATTCGAGAACTACGTCGCCGACATCGAAGTAGACGGCAAACAGGTGGAACTAGCGTTGTGGGATACAGCCGGCCAAGAAGATTATGACCGTCTGCGTCCACTGTCGTACCCCGATACCGACGTCATCCTTATGTGCTTCTCGGTGGACTCGCCCGATTCGCTTGAGAACATCCCAGAGAAGTGGACTCCTGAAGTAAAACACTTTTGTCCAAATGTACCCATCATTTTAGTAGGTAACAAGAAGGATCTTCGTAATGACCCGGCGACTATAAACGAGCTACGTAAAATGAAACAAGAGCCTGTAAAGCCGCAAGAAGGTCGTGCGATGGCGGAAAAAATTAACGCGTTTGCATATCTAGAGTGCTCTGCGAAGAGTAAGGAAGGTGTCCGCGAAGTGTTCGAGACGGCGACGCGCGCCGCGCTGCAGGTAAAGAAGAAGAAGAAGACTAGGTGTTCCCTCCTGTAAGTGCGTGCTGGGAGAACTCTGATTTATGAATTGTTCGCATACTGCCTGAACCTTACGTTACTGGTGGGTCGCAGCCTCGTGGCTCTGTTTCAGTGCTGCATGCATGCACACCACTCAGTATTCGTGTGGCTACACTTTCATAATTGGTACTTTGTATATTTTATAGATTATCTATAAAGAATAAGCGTAAATGCCTTAACAAATGTAGGGGGGGGCGAGTATGGGCCTGCAACTTGGGTCCGTGAGAATTTTTCGTGCTATACTATCATGTTATGTAATCGAGTAGCATTTCTTCAATATATAGATATATTCCTCGACCGGTGTCATCTCACCGAGACTTATTGTTTAGTTTGGTATTTTGTATTTTAATTTTTCAATAAAATAGTGATGTATAAATTGTAGGATGTTTATTTGACATGGAGCGCAAGCCCCATATGACTCAGCTAAGTGCCTGTTTTACGTCTCACAGACGTCCAAACTAATACACATAGGGCAGTATAATGTAATGTTATTAATCTTTTGTGTGAAAATTTTAACTTCCGTATGATCATTGCATGCTAATATAATTTATTAGTAATAAAGGACCCCATATGTTTTAACAATTCTTTTTTGAACTATTTTTGACTTTTATAAAAATAACAATACAGCATTTATAAAAGGAATGGGGAACATATTTAAGATAAAAACGATCATCTATGTTATGTTTTATTAGTATTGTAAGTGTTACCGGCCAAACCCGATTTCAGGCTGTACTAGTTTAGCCTAGGACAGACTAGTTTTGAGCTCCACAGACTGAAATCGTGCAGCATAGGTTGTATTAGGTTCCCTTATGAAGTAATATACAGAAATGGGAGCCTCATGCACTGGGGCTCTATTCTGTGCTGTAAAAATTAAAAAATATCAGTATTTTTTAAAACTAGTTTGTCTTAGGACAAACTAGTTTAGCATGAAATCGGGCTTGGCCGGTAACATAAGTACAAAATTATCGTTCTAATATACATGAATTAAATTAATTACACTTCCTTTTATATAATTTAAGAAAATTATTTTGGATTTATTCCAATTACAAATTTATTAACTAAAAATTGGAAGGTTTCAATTTAGGAGCTCCTTGACATTTTAAGTAGTTGTAAGGGGTTGAATCGCCGCTTTGGGGCGAACATGAATTGTCTTTGGTGGTAATGCGCGGCGGTGCGATAGGGCAAAGGCTGCCCCGGGGGGAGGCCGCCGCAGCCGCGGAGTTCGGGCGTCCAGTCCGCGTACACCAGAGTGTCAGCCGCTGCCAGTCGCTCCCCGGCCGCTGGCGTTATCACATACAGTAATCCCTTCTCCCAATCCACCCCACGGATCAGCCCTGAAACAAACATTTTCGGTTCATTTTTAAAACTACTCAAAAACAAACTGATTGCCATACTATCAAGCTGTGAATAGAATCAAGCCTGGTTTTCAAACAGACTGATCTGATCAGTAATAGGACAATTACACCTTGCAGTCATGTTATCGTGGTTGCCCTTTATCAACTACAATCAGCTTATTGCCACACTGATAACGCAAATATTTATTATGACATTTCCACAACATACTTCTTGCACTTGGTTTATTGTGTATTTCCACTGCATGCATTTACATCATGTTTTATCTTGGATATTTTATAGAGTTGGTCTTGACGTGCGTTTTGTATATTTTCAAAGCACAATTTTCCCGTATTGTATCAGGTAGGGTTAAAGATAGATCAATAGTATGTTATTTACCCATAGCAAGGCAGGGTAATGGTGTATTTTCTAAAGTAAACACCGCGCCGCTATCTCCCTGATGTTGGCAGAGCGCTACAATTTTCCCATTGAGCACCTTCGTCACCGCGTCTGCATCAATTTTGACGTTCAGCCCAATTTTCAAATCTTTCAAATTCACTCTGAAATGATAACATACACATAGTTACGTAATAAATCTATAATTGTTTCAGTTACTTTTCGATTCGTCACAGGAAGTAACCCGCGAAATAGTTCAATTAAACATACGCCTCTATAGGTACTTGTTTACGTGAGTGACGCATCGAAATAGGTGATAATAAAATTGCCTTCCGAAAGCAGAGGAAAATATAGCTCCTTAGATAAGAAAGCTGAGTGGAGACAAGTCATGGTCGCCGCGAGCACGCGAGTCATCACATCATGCAACCGGATGATCGGTGACATCATCGCTCGAAGAACACGCGTCCATTCATTACGATAACTCGAAACTGCCATGTAAATACAAATGCTTTTAAAGCTCTTGTATTTAGACGTCAGGGCTTTCAAACGTTTTAAATCAAGGGCATGGTTTATTATAGACGCTATTTTCTACGGTGAGTCAGACGGTCTGTCTTCAATGAAGGTAGTTTGTATCTGACTACTTTTACGCTAAGATTTTTATAGGAACTAAAAGTAAGTGTTGCTATAAAATCATATTTTTAAAATGTGAACAAGATTACCTAGATTTTCGAAACATAACTTACACCTCCTGAAACTAGCGAAGATTCTTAATTTATCCCTACTAATATTATAAATGCGAAAGTAACTGTCTGTCTGTTACGCTTTCACTGCTAAACTACTGAACCGATTTTTATTAAGACCTTGGGAAGGAGATAAGCTACATTTTTTATCCCACAGCTGGGCACGCCGCACGATATAACCTGTAGTCTACGCAAGCGGAGCCGCGGGCGGAAAGCTATTAGTTATAGATAAGTTTGTGTAGCCGTTTAAACGTGTTTCGACGGCGAAAATATTATTAAAAAGTGTTAAGCAAATCTTTCTCTGTTAAGAGTTTAAACATGGGAAAGAAATTATTAAAATGTAGTTTTTTAAATTAAGTATCCTCTTCTTAACTGGGAGTAAAATGACTAGCGCAACATCGTCACTTGATTGATAAAGATTAAACAAACATATTGCCGGTCGCCGTATGAGTCATACGGTTCTAAGAAGCCTATCTCCTTTCATTAAAATAATAACTGATAATTGTTCCCCCGAGCGCGGCCTAAAACAGCTAATCGGCTGAATTCAATTTGAGCCGGTATAAAACGGCTGGTTTTATACCAGCTTAAATCAAATGCTTTTAGATTTTAATAGGTAGATCCACCTCATACGAAATAATCTGAGGTATATCTTTAGGTGAAATACAAATTAATTAGGTATCTAAAGTCTTAGTAAAAGGCAGCAAGACAATCCAAAGTGAAGCGGTGAGTGAGCCCAGAGAGCCAGACTTGTAACCGGAAGGTTGCGGGTTCAAATCATGCCTGTACAACTAAATTCGTCTTCTCGGATTTATAGAGCGATGAAGGATAACAACGTGATGAAACCCGCACGTCTAAGAAAATTGTTTTCGAACCGGCATTGGGCCAGCGTGTCGCCTTCGTGTTTTGAAGGGAGGTCCGTGTTCCTTGGTGGGGACGTATATTATATGTGCTGGTAAGAAACAAGATAAACCAAGTGCTATTGCAATTCAGTTTACTCTAACTATATTAGCCCGTGTCGATAGAGCTTTAGAGTTACTTATTTTTGAAGTAGGCTGTTCACGCGTATTTTGAAGTTGCGCACGGAAATACTGCGCACACTCACGCCTATATTACCCATCTGGGTAGGAAGAGCACAGAACAACTAAGATGATATTGGTGATGCTGGGGGATGAAAAGCTACGAAACAATAAGTAGGTACACTTGAGACCACATCAAGCTTAGGTAGCCTTATGCCGTTCTTATTTCATAAGTAGTTTGCACTTCAAACGAGCAGTTCTAAGGGTGATTAATTGATTATGTCAATTTTCCGCCTACAATGCAGCAACCGTTGACTCCTTTACTGATTCCTAAAGGCAGCAGTTGGCGCATTATATGTTTTTTGATCTTCTAGCCTAGTATAAGCAAAAAGCTTGCATATTTGTTGTGACTGTGAAAATGGAAAGGTATAACTTAAGATTCAGAATTATTATGATGATGAACCATTGTAAATGGCGAAAGTTGTACCTTTTATGAAACACAGTCTCATTTAGTACAGTCTACTATTTAAAAGCGCCACTTACTCGTAAGGCACCACTCCCAGCAGGTTTCCACTCCTCGTGTTAAGCATTTCGCCAAAATATGACAAGAAATTCAGGTACCGCTCCTCCCTCGGCGCCAACGAAAAACTATTCTTTATCACACTATCATTATGATGCGACAGGAAGAATGAGTATTCTAAATTAACTTCTTTCACGTTTTTAAATAACATATCGTTTTGGTAGTCCTCGAAATATAAATTCTTTATTGTCTGTGGGTAGAGATGGAAATCGTAGCGTTTCTTGATGTTTTTTGAGTCAATTTGGAGTAAGAATGTAGGCTGTGTGTGTAAGATGATGAGAGACATGAATTTTAATCCCATAGTGTTGGTCATGCCCATCGTGTTGACTATCCAAGGGAGGTTGCGGAGCTGTTCGTCATTATGGCAGTAAGCTATAAGCGCTTCCACTGCAGCTGCGTATCGTCTTGGATTGTCCATTGTATTGATCATTCCCATGTACAACATCCTGAAATGAAACAAAGGTGTCAATTTTGCGAATATTCGCATCGGAGAAACGGCTTGTTTTGAATGCAACATGCTTTGTTCCGGATCTGTATAAAAGGCTATGGAATGCCTTAGTTGGTAGCTGTTGTATAGATTTTCTGGCGTGCCGTACTCGTATAGCACCCCACCCCTTGTCTTCCCATAGCCTCAATAGGTATAAGTAGATAAAACATCAGAAATTGTAAAGCCTTACATTGAGCGCTTGCCCTACCTTAATATGGTGTGATGGTGATTGATTTGATTATTATTATTTTTTTATTATAAGATAGGTTAACTCTTGACCTCAATCTTGACCATAAAGGTCAAAGATGAGGTCGACGATGGAGCTAGTTAATCCATAAAATGCCTATAAAGGCACTGGTACTCCCACGCACCGACGGAACACGCAGGCTGTTTAGCGTCGGACTTCGGTAGGAGGGTGGTCGCGAACCAGACGGTCCTTTACAGAGCCTACCACACCGCATGAGAAAATAAGTGTCGTTGCGTGGGATGGATTACTAGGAGGCAGGTCTCATTTGTGTTTCCTTAGTCGCCTCTTACGACGCCCACGGAAAGAGATAGGGTGGTGTTATTCTCAACCGATCACCACACGGCAAAAACGGCAATTACATCCGATTTTTTTAAAGTACACATACACAGGGCTTTAGGTATCCCTCTTTCAACCTCTCGGGTGGTTAATCAGTCCATAAAACTTAACAACTTTCTCAAGGAACATAGGTCAAAATACGAAAAAAAAATTTTTGCCCTTGCCCTAAGTGCCCATTGGGAAAGAGGGGCCTGCTCCAGAATGTGCAGGTTTCCTCACCATGTTTTCCCTCACCGTAAGAGCATCGGGTAGTGCGCGACTAATGTGCAGTCATGACATAACACAGAAAACGAGTCATTGGTATATGGTGGCACTGGGCATTGAACTGTGTACCTCTCGCTTGCGAGTCAAACCCGCTAGCCGTTAGACCACCGACGCTCTCTTACGACACCCAAGGGGAGAAATGGCATGTTAAAAAATTGTGTTCTAATTAACAAAAAATTACGGTAAAAAATATATAAGTACATTTTTTCTACCGTACTTTTTTGCTGTGGTGACGCGTTTAAAAACATTCAAAAAGAAATAAAGTTTATTCTACTAATATTATAAATGTGAAAGTTTGTGAGGTTGTATGGATGTTTGTTACACTTTCATGTTCAAACAGCTGGACCAATTTTGATAAAATTTGATATGGAGGTAGCTGACACTCTGGATTAACACATAGGCAACGTGATTTTCCCAAATTCCTATGGGAACGAAGTCCCGGGCGGAGAACTAGTTCATAATACTTTAAAAAAATTACATTTCCGGGGTTCTCAAATGCGTGAAGTTAGGTCCAAGCAACGGCTCCGTAACGATAGTAGCAGAGACATTTCCAGCTGGTGTGAACTCACACTGGCCTGGGTCCAGGTCTATGACCAGCACAGGGCCGCTGGCCAGCAGTTTGTTTACATAGTACCGCAGGAATGTTGACTTGCCAGTGCCTTTGCCTCCACAGATCACGCCCCTGCTTTGGGGGTCTGGAAAGAAATAACATTAGGTATCATCACATTATTCACACTAATATTCGGATTCACACCAATATTATAGAAGCGAAAGTTTGTGAGAGTGTTATTGTTACTTCTTTACGCTAAATTAGGCATCAGAATAACACATAGGCTACATAGTTTTCCCAAATCCCCACGGGAAAAAGTCCTGGGCAGAAAGCTAGTTTTAAAAGAATAACAGTTAGCATCTTTATCTTGATTTATTTCAATATTATAAATGTGAAAATATGTTTTCCTCCATCCTTCCTCCATCCACAAACATTCATAAACTCACGCATGTAATCCCTGACAGGGTAGGCTGAGCATGATGTGGTTCTGAGGGTTATAAGATGAAACAGAAGTATAGTGGTTATAGATTGTCAGCCTTTCGCCCACTATTTATATCAAAACTCTCCCGCTTTCTAGCTTCTATGCCTAGGACGAGGCGGCGGCTCGCACATTTAAAATCATTATGTCATTCCCAGTCTAGGGTAGAAAAAAGTCGTCCTACCTTCACAACAAAATCGTGATTTTGGCACAGGGATGGAGAGTAATAGGATACTTTCAGGCGGAAAGTTAGAAGGACTCTAATTTAACTTCCATAGATTTAAAAACTTCCCTTAAAAACAAAATTGAAATTTCTATTCTGTTCAAGAAAATATGTAGTTCATCTTTTTCTCTTCGTTCATGTTGCCAGCTAATTGGACTATGTCTTGTTAGACTGGAAGGCGACGACCTCAATGGCCCTCTGGTTTGCTTTAAGCAAAGTTCTCTCACAAGCAAGAGCAAGTGATTTGACATGTGGAGCAATTCATTTTGTTAATTTAATTTTAGTATAATACATCAGAAATGGAAATATGTGAACTTACTCAAACCACATTCGATGGCCTGTCTCCAAACAACACTTTCTTCAAATGACTTCCAGGGTTTGGCTGTATATAATGAACATCCTAATATCTCTGATGCCTTTTTCAGGCTACTGTCAATACTCTTATTGGGTTTGCTGAACAAGTCAGTTACAGTGAAGTTCTCTTGTACAAAATCCATTTGGCGACTCTTCAACTGCTGCATCAATACCACACTGTCGTGTTCTCCTAAAGTCGTAACTATGTCTTCAGCTTCAGCAACCGTCAACCCAGATGAAGTTAACTTTCCAAAGAGACCATAATATGCATTTTCGTTCTCTATGGTTCTAATATACTGCGCATAGTTATAATTTGGTGCATAAACATTAACTGGGTCATCTTTTGGACTGTGCCCCAAGATCTCAATATCACCTCCCAGTTTCTTGACTTTGACTTTACCATGAATGTAAATAGTCATAGGATGTTTTAATATCAAAATACAAGAATTATTTTTGCCATAATAGATTTTTACAGATTGGAGCGTACCATC
Organism: Aproaerema taeniolella; assembly: GCA_949987775.1. NCBI lineage: Eukaryota > Metazoa > Arthropoda > Insecta > Lepidoptera > Gelechiidae > Aproaerema > Aproaerema taeniolella. The sequence goes on along the minus strand of OX465261.1, from coordinate 4,701,282 downwards.
TACACAGTCAGTGGACTGTTCTTTTTCAGAAGTATCTTCAGTTTCAAGCACTGTGCCATAACTTGTGCCTTCTTCAACAATTTCAGGAACAATTTCATCAGCTGTGCTTTCCTCAATAGGTACTTCTTCTAATTTGGAAGAATCTAAAGAATCCAAATCAATATCTTCTACTGAAACATTGTCTATTTCAGGTACTAAACTACCCACCTCTTCATCTGTTCGAATGTCAACAATACTAACATGTTCTGTTTCAAACAAGCCTAGATTATCTGTTTGTGTTTCAGATGATGGAAGACTTCTTACAGTAGGATGTTTGTATTCTCCAAGAATGTCACTAAGACTTTCTCCCTGCATATCTTCAGCATTAACTGATACAAATGGTGATGAAACTTCAACTGAATCTGGGAGTGATCTAGTTTGAGATACATTATCATCCACAATGGTGGACTCTCCGGTACTTCCATCATCTTTAGGTCTATAAGGACCCCTAAACCTGTTGGTTTCTGGCAAGTTTATATTAGACATTCCAGTACTTAAATCATCTATTGTATCGTCCTCTCCATCAGGTTTGTAAGGACCTTTATATTCTGATTTAAAAGCTGGTTCTTTATCACTATCTCTGACTGTTTTTCCTAGTTTTCTTTTCAGAGATTTCTTTTCTTTTTTAGGTTCGTTTTCATTTATCTTCTCAATAATTTTTGCGGCTAAAGAGCCATCAGGGTCGAATTCAAATTCGTCATATGAGTCTGACTCAATATCGGTTGATGTTTCAATGAAACTATCACTGAGACTCTCATCACTATCACCTGAATGTTCTATGTTCAGTCTGTCGTGGCAAACATCTTCAGATAGCGAGTTTACTTCATCATATTCTGAGATTGATTCATTACTCATGTCACCTGCTGCCTCTGTAACACTTATATTTTGAGAATCATCTAAAGAAATATCATTTTTCTCAACGCTTTGGTCATCGTTACGACCAGAACTTTGGGTTTCTTGCGTTGTATCACCTTCACAACTGGAATTAGTTAAGTTTAGGTCTGAATAACCACTTACCGAAGAAGAGTCGTCTAGGTCAGTTTTGTCTTGTGCGGAAATCTTAATAATATTAATATCACTCTTATTATATCCGTATAGCATTTGTTTTAGCTGCCTTTTTACTTTCTCGTCGGATTTATTGTCTTTTCGGGAAGAATTTTTGCCTTTAGTAACATGCGCTCTTTCGAAGAACTCCATAATTAATTTATCGGCTAAATAACAGAATAAGTATTTCAAAAGTTGTGTATAGTCTTGCGCTCACTTTAGGTTTATAAATTCTAAGGTTTCGTCGTACACTTTCACGGTATTTTTTGAGAAAATCCCAACCCAAAAGAGCGGTTCAAAATAAAACATGTGTTCAATTCTTCAACTGTCAATTCGCAAACGTCAAAGTTGTCAAATCATTTTGTAATATAGCAACATAATTTTTTATATACAGACGATTGCAAGAAAAACAAAACCGCGTCGTCTTCTTAACCTTTCCACCGCCAAAGACGTTTAAGTTTCGTACCCTCGCCGCCGCGCCGCCAGTCTGATATATCAGACGAAAAATATATTTTTTTTTTACTATAACCTCTTTTCTGAAATGTCATTAAAGCCAGTATCATCTACCAGGGGGGCTACCACCTAAGCGAAGCTGATGTTTTTTTTTTTTTTTTGAAGAGCGAAGCTGATGTTGATTAACCGAATGATGAACGAATGAATGAAGTACATTGCTGTGTTTGGTTCATGTCGTTATTCAAGGTCTCCTTATGAAGAAGCAATAGACAGCATTCCATTCGTTCACCCAGCGTCAGCTCCGCTTATGTAGTAGCCCCCCTAGTCTGTGCATTAAAGCTTAAAGCCCCTTAATATCGTTCACTTTGAGTATGTAGTATTTGTTTATATGGAGGCGCAATATTTGACATATACATACTTATGAAGCGTGGCCAGCCGCCATTTTTGTTAAGTTTGTTTACATTTCACTCGTGAGTACTTCAGCTGTCAAGTGAATAGCAACATTAGTGAAAAATTGTGTTTTTTGTTGAGGAGAAGTTGTTTTGTGGTTTTGTATAGTGTCAGAACATTGGATGAGAAGGTAGCAAAATGGCTTTGTGCTCTGTAAAACAGTGCAGCTACAGGGCTAACAAAAATAGCAAGCAAACGACTTTGCATCAGTAAGTAACCTTTTTTTGTTGAAATACGCCTATTACACCCAAAAATACTTCTAAAACCTTTATTACTAAGATTATATTTTATAGTTTTCACGTTTTTTACACCCTAAATTACCTTTCTGGCTAACTTTACATAATATTTTCCGTAACAAAAATATCTATACAAATGACATTAGTGATGTAATAATAATGGCTATCGAATTTATATCGATGATTCTGTATTAGTTACAGAGCATATTTGTACGAGTGATCAGTTACAATATTTTTTTATATTAAAATAGCGGTGGGACACATTAAGCTAAATAAGATAAGAAGCTGTTTTTAACTATCTATACTATCACTTTCTGTATTCAAGGTGTAAATGGACAGTTTTGCTAAAAATTGAAATGGCGAAATCAAATCATAGCTAAGATTTTATAGTAACCTACGTTTAGAAAATATATTAATTTAATTAATGTTATTTTGTATGATTATTTTACCTTAGAAATTTGTTTTTCTTTTAAACTACATTACCAAGTGAGAGGATTATTAGTATTAGTACGTATTTGGTTTGATTATGTTTTCAGGTTCCCAAAAAAAGAAGCGTTGCGACGTAAGTGGTTTGACATTATTGGGAAAGATAATTTGAAACCTCATAAAGTACTCCACCTATGCTCTTTACATTTTGAGGAATCAGCATTTAATAAAACCTTGCAAATTGTAAGTATTTCTGTGCCTTCTGTTTCTTTTTTGGTAAGGAATCCATGAAATTCTTGGAAAAAAATCTCATACTGAGGCAATTTCTAGTTGCATGGAGAAGCTAAATATATTTTTTTTACGTAGCATTTGCCCTTAGAGAAGTCTACAGTGGCATTTACTCGTCGAAACTTCGTACGCACTCCTTATACAGATGCACAGATCGATCGAACCCAGTCCGAAACCCTGTACCTTGTTCATACACAAGTAGAAAAGACAACTCTACAAAACCAGGAATACGGATCGGGCACCGGGTCACGCATCCTCACCATACACGAGGCTCAAGGGTTGACGTACGAAAAGGTGGTGATCGTGCGTACTACAACGACCAGGCAGGAGCTACACGACAGTATCCCACATGCTGTAGTTGCCATATCGCGTCATACCGCCAGTTGCAAATATTATGCGGATGATGGTAACGATGCGATAGGCATTTAGGCAGATTCATCAAAAAAGCAGAGAAGGCAGGCAGGGGAAAAGTGGTCAATTACAACCTCAAAATGGCGATCAAAAGTCGAGACACAGCCATCATAGATGCCTTGAGGTCTGAATGCAACAGCGAAGAACCGTCACTCGTTTAAATATATATTATATACATTATGTATTCATATATTTATTATACTTATTTATAAATTGTAAACCTCTATGGAAAGTATTGTATTATAGTTAAAAATCAAGTATTAACAAGAAAATTTAATCTAGACAAAGGTACGGACATAAAGTCTGTGGATGCTAATAATAACACAACTAATATTTATATATTTATATATATATATATATATATATTTTGTATTTCCACCCGTTCCTTAGGAAAAGTTGTTCAGTTTAGAAGGCGAATTCACATCCTTAAGTCACAGAATAAATAATAGCTTAAGTTTTGCTTACTAATTTTATAAGTCACCAAAAAATACTTGCTGCCTGCAATGCTAGCTTAAATTGACACTAACACACTCTTTAACCTCCTTACTCTGTCTGTTTTTTCGAGGAGATTGATAACCTCGACGATCACATGTTGGTTTATTCGCAAGCTTTTGCGTATCTTTTAATAATATTGGCAACAGATTCCACTTTTATAACTAGATTTTTTCTTCGGGTGCTATTGAACGACACGAAATATCAGGTTCGCAAAAGTTCATATCCGAGATCTTGAATTTTAGGTTGGGTGAAACGTCACGCTCCGCGTCGCTCTACGTAGAGCTTGGCCTTCGGCCTCACCAATCTCACCATATACGCAGTTTTCCTCGGCCTGCTGCCTCGCCTCGCTCTTAGAGTGAACCTTTTATGGCGGTCATCATGGAATTGAGAGGGTGGTCGCTCTGGGCTTAGCCCTGCGCGAGCTCGGTCTTCGGTCTCGTGTCACGATTTTGTATGACGGCTTTTATTTTAAACAAAATATCTTTTGTATGATCATTGTATGTACAATAAAACACATACATATGTCACCGTAAAATTGTCAAAGCTTTAATAAAATTATAAACTCTGGGTACTTTGTGAACTGGTCTTTTTTTCACATTGACAAATTGTAAATAAATGTAAATAAATGCTGTGATTTTGTTTATTTTTCAATTATCATAAAGTAACCGTACTCTGTACCACCTATCGATACTTTGAACAAGTATCGATATTTTGATACCCTAGCATGTGCTTACTACAGGCACGCATATTTTTGTGAAATTTCCTGTCCTTCTTTAGTCGTTGATCGTTCACCATACGCCACGACACTAATTTTTTTTTTGATGTCATGGCTTGTGGTGGGCGTTTTTGAAGAAAAGGTATGTACGTACTGAGCGCTTTTCTTCATCTTTTGTATTGCGCACTGCCAAGGAGTGGAATTCTCTGCCGGCGTCTGTATTTCCGAGCTCATACAACCGGAATATCTTTAAAGTACGAGTGAATAGGCTTCTTCTGGGTGAGCTCGCTACATCCTCGACGGCATCTTTGCCCTGAGCTGAGCTAGATTGTGGTCAAGAGCGAACCCATTCTTAATAAAAATAAAAAAAACTCTTGGCGCTAAAAGGGTTAAAGTCTGGACTTCTCGGCTATCAAAAGCCTCAAGAAAAACAGTATTTTTATTATAGACCAAATACCAACATCTATTCTACACGAATTCTTTCACGGGTATTCCATAATCCTTGTGTTATCCTATCCAAATTCCGTTCGTTCCCGATATTTTTTTTTAGCAATGCCATAATCTTGTCATTGGCCCAACGCTAAGTCGCGAAGCGCCACAAACTCTGGTAAGTACTTAGAGCAGAATAGACAGTCGGACATCATGCTCCATTTAATAGATTGTTGAATGTAAGACCCACTCTTGACGATTTTCAGTTGTAATTTTCTCGTAGATCTTATCATTCACGGCCTAAGAAATGAAATCATTTTGGTAATGTAATATGATGTTTATTTATAACCACTGCTTCGTTCAGATAAATACATTCTGATTGTATTCACATTCAATACAGTACATACGAATGTTACACTACAAACGGGCCAATAGTATAAGCAATGCGTAAAGCATTACTTATACGACCGGCCGTTATATTATTTTAACTCCAGTGACGTTACGCTGTACTTTTAGAGTTGATTTTATTTCAGAACGTCCTCTGCTTTTAACACATCACCTCACCAATCCTGACTATTACGTACAAGTAAACATGGGCGGCAGTGGCGTTCTATTCTAAGAGTACAGTGTTACACCCGTTGCAATTTACACTAGATTTTTAAGCTCCCTGTGAGAAGGTAGCGACAAATTCGGTGACAATTTTCTTGAGGGCTGCGTCAGACTCCTTGCTGATCTGACCGTCCTTGGCGATGGTGGCGAGGAGCGCTGTGTGGCTGGTCTTGATGTGCTGGGTGAACTCCTTCTCAAAAGCGGTGATCTTCGCGGGGTCCAGTTTGTCCAAGTGACCGCGGACACCGCAGTAGATGATAGCAACCTGGAATTTGTGAAATCAAAAGTTATTAATGTGAAGCCGTTGACTTTCTAGGCGAATAGTATAGAAGCATGCGCTTAATAATTCGTAAATCTTCTCTATTTTTTCGACTAATGACATAGATAAATATATACCCTCAAACACTTCAGTATTACTTTATAACATATCGGTCTACAAAGATCTTTTGGCCCGCAGTTTCCATGGTGACACCTTTATTTCCAATACAAATTCTACTAGCTACAACTGTCACCCGTCGGCCACAAGATCTTTGTAGACCTATACAATTCAATTCATACGTCAAATACTCATAAAAAACAAAACAAAAATGTTCTGAAAAATTCTAACAGATGGCGCTGCTCGACATTAAAAACGCCTACAAAAAAAGACTGCTGAATCGAATATTTTACAGTAACTTTATCCATCCATCCATACACTCACGCCTATCTAGTCCCTTTCAGGGTAGACAGAACGTCATGTAAGGCTGTTTTAATATCGTGCGGATTTTATCACGCACGCTGGGCAATCCCCCACCCGCACTCGCAAGTGTCTTTTCCATACAAGTATTTATTGTAATGCGTGGAATAAGCACGCGGGACCACGCATTACAATGAATGCTTGTACGGAAAAGACACATTTGGGGCGTCACGCATAAGGGACAATCCCGCGTGCATGATGAAATCCGCATGATATTAAAAACAGCTTATGTAACCATTTTAAAATAAATTTTGGTTTTCCAAAACTCTTTATGTGCCACAAACCTGTTCCTCAATGGCCATGGGGACATACTGCCCTTGCTTGAGGAGCTCGGTGAGACGCATGCCTCTGTTGAGCAGCTGCTGGGTGGCGGCGTCCAGGTCGGAGCCGAACTGGGCGAAGGCAGCCACCTCACGGTACTGAGCCAGTTCCAGCTTCATGGAACCGGCCACCTGGCAACCAACATAGAACGGGTAAATGGAGTGATGTAGAACTTGTTATGTCAGGTTTATCGGGGGTTTACTGCACTTAGGTCCGTATTACAGAATGTGACTTAAATCTTTGTTATTTTGAGAGAGAGATGAAACTAGTGGCGTGACCGAACACCGCCTTACAAATGTCTATGCAAAATCACACAGGTGTTGTGAGAAACCGATCGCCTTAGATTGCACCTCTACTGGTGCTTGAAGAACAATGAGTAATAAATTCTGTCCACTGATTTTCGTCCATCTCAGCGGCATATCACTTTCCTTAGCAAAAATTACACATAATTAAATAATAAAACTGGTCTAAATTCGCATATACATCATGATTTACCTATTTCCCGACGTTTCGGTGCCTTGCACGCGCTGTGGTCACGGGTTGACTGTTGTTGTTCCAGCAAGCTGTCATCATGATATATACGCGAATTTAGACCCGTTTTAATATTTAATTATGTGTTCGAATCGCGAAAGTTGAAAGTGTTATAAAAATTGCACAATTTATTTGCTTGAGCCTTCTGGGCGCCAGTCAGATAAAAAAAATTTAAGAGGGCTATATCTCACCTGCTTCATGGCCTTGGTCTGGGCAGCAGACCCTACTCGGGACACAGACAGACCGACGTTGATGGCTGGCCGGATACCCTTGTAGAAGAGCTCGGTCTCCAAGAAGATCTGACCGTCCGTGATGGAGATCACGTTGGTGGGAATGTAGGCAGACACGTCACCGGCCTGGGTCTCAATGACGGGCAGAGCGGTTAGGGAACCACCACCCATCTTGTCGGACCTGGAAGGTGGTTAGAAGGTAGTAAGTTGGAGCAGAAAATAATAAATGTGATAAGTCTGACATAAGTGTGAATGGCACTCTATTTATGACTGTGAAAATGGAAAGGTACAACTTTCGTTATAGTCGTTAAGGTTCACAATTAGTGTAATGAGCTATTGTAAATAGCTCTTATCGAATACCCCGAAAGTTGTACCTTTTACAATTACAATTAATCTTTTTAAAACAGCTATAGAGCTAACATTATTGCATTAGGTACATTATTTTGTCAAGTCGTTTTCGTTTTGTTTCGCGCGGTTTTCAAACCTGTAATCCCATAAGGGGTAGGCAAAGCATCAGTGATTCAGAACCGCTTGTTGCCACGTTTGACATAAACTTTCGCCCTCAAATCGACTTTCTACTAAAATAATCCTTATTAGTTTTAAAAACGCGAAAGTTTGTATGGATGTTTCTTACTCTTTCGCGCTCAAACGGCTGGACCAATTTTGATAAAATTTGGTATGGAGGTAGCTGACACCCTGTATTGACACATAGGCTACATTAATTTCCCAAATTCCAGTATATGTTAATATGCTTACATCTTAGCGGCACGCTCGAGCAGACGCGAGTGGAGGTAGAACACGTCACCGGGGTACGCCTCGCGACCCGGGGGACGACGCAGTAGCAGAGACATCTACGAGGACAAAATATACATCATAATTACAATATTTTTTTTAAAGGGCGTCCACAATCGTGATTTTGCCAATTTCTGCGTATTTTTCAACAATATAAAAGAAATTAAAAAAAAAAATTAACCGAAACTAAATTCAAAAGACGAATTTTTTAATCTGCCACCGTTTCTCGTGAACAGCTTTCGTTGGCCAGACTCTATAACACCATCATGACTGCACATTCATCAAAATATTTCTTAATTTTAGATTGAGTTATTTACATAAACATTTTATGCCTACAAAATTATAGATTTGGGTATTTTTAAAGCACATAATAGAATGGCGAATATCAAGTAAAGAAACATGGCCCCGTACACTCAATCATAAAACTATGGAGGAGAACAGGGAAGAACATCTATTCTGTAGTTCTATTTTTGGATAAATGGCGTCCATAATCATTTAAAGTCGCCCAATGATAGCATGTATCCTATTCCATAATTATTTGATTTTAAAGGTCTTTAAATCAAACTTGTACAAAGAACTTACTTGACGGTAAGCCACAGCCTGCTTAGACAAGTCGTCGTAGATGATGAGGGCGTGCTTGCCGTTGTCGCGGAAGAACTCGCCCATAGCGCAGCCCGAGTACGGAGCCAGGTACTGCAGGGGAGCCGCGTCGGACGCCGTGGCGGACACGATGATGGTGTAGTCGATGGCACCTGGAGTTACAGGAGTTGTGGTTACGAATTGAGGGATTGAATGGAAAGTGTTGTGGTTGCAAATTGAGGGGTTGAATACTAAGTGTTGTGGTGACATTTAGAGGGATTGAATAGAAAGTGTTGTGGTCACGAATTGGGGGATTGAATAGAAAGTGTTATGGTTACAAATTGGGAGATTCAGTACCAAGTGTTATGGTTACAAATTGAGGGATTTAATACTAAGTGTTGTGGTTACAAATTGGGGGATTGAATACCTAGTGTTATGGTTACAAATTAGGGGATTTAATGCAAAGTGTTATGGTTACAAATAGAGGGATTGAATAGAAAGTGTTATGGTTGCAAATTGAGGGATTGAATACCAAGTGTTTTGGTTCAATATTGAGGGATTGAATACCAAGTGTTTTGGTTAAAATTGAGGAATTTAATACCAAGTGTTTTGGTTCAATATTGAGGGATTGAATACCAAGTGTTGTGGTTAAAAATTGAGGGATTGAATACAAAGTGTTTTGGTTAAAAATTGAGGGATTGAACACCTAGTGTTATGGTTACAAATTAGGGGATTGAATCCAAAGTGTTATGGTTACAAATAGAGGGATTGAACAGAAAGTGTTATGGTTGCAAATTGAGGGATTGAATACCAAGTGTTGTGGTTAAAAATTGAGGGATTGAATACCAAGTGTTATGGTTACAAATTGGAGGCTTGAATACTAGAACAATGAATGGCACCGTCGCTATAATTTAGAGAGAAAGAGTAAATATTAGTATCAAACTTAATTTTCTTTAGTGAGTAGAGTTAAATACATTTGCCATATTTTACTTTGTTAGTTTGTTGGGTTTGTAACTTGTGCTGTGTTTTTTTGTGTAAATAAATGTTATGTCGATGTCTTACCAGCATCAGTCAACCTCTTCACGATCTGTGCGACAGTGGATCTCTTCTGTCCGATAGCGACGTAGATGCAGTACAGCTTCTTCTTCTCATCAGTGCCGGAGTTGAACCGCTGCTGGTTGATGATGGTGTCGATGGCCAGCGCAGTCTTGCCGGTTTGACGGTCACCAATGATCAACTCACGCTGCCCACGACCAATGGGCACAAGGGAGTCTACGGCCTTGATACCTGGAGACAACAATTGTGGAAGAGTTCAAAGCAGAAGAACACAGTTAATTCATCAAGCAAGCACTGTTCAACAGTGATCATGGTGCTTGCAACAGCGCCGAAATATCGGATACTCATTTAAAACAAAAATCCTGGTAAAAACCCTTCATATGTTTAAAACTAGAGAAGTTTTGAAAGTTTTATTGAAAAGAAAATCCAGCATTCATCGCGAAAAAATCATGATAAAAGATAAGCAAATTATGTTATCTTATTAAATAAATATTAAATTAAACTCTCTCAGAGTTTTTGACATTTTATATGTAGGTGATATCAATAAAATTATAAAATTTTAGGTATTAGAAAACAGTAATCAATAAGGCTGCAATCTTTATAATATCTGTACTACCTCTTGTAGAAATATTGTTGCTACTCAACTTTCTTTTAAGAAAATCTCCATAACACCTCATCTCTTGAGGCAGGTGGTCTTTAAACTAACAGAAGAGTCTAATAAGCAAATGCGCTTCTCAATCTAGTTAAAAAGGCGCTTGATCACAAACTACATAAAAATATTCAATTTTATTGTGAAAATAATAAGAGACGCCAACTTACCAGTCTGCATAGGCTCTCGCACAGACACGCGGGGAATGATACCGGGGGCCTTGATACCGACTCGCTGGCGAGACTTGGTAGCAATGGGGCCCTTGCCATCAATGGCGTTACCCAGGGCGTCGACCACGCGACCCAATAGCTGCTCTCCTACGGGCACGTCTACGATGGCACCGGTACGCTTGACGATGTCTCCTTCCTTGATCAGCTTGTCGTTACCGAATACTACCACACCCACATTGTCAGGTTCCAAGTTGAGGGCCATACCCTGTTGGAATATTATGTGGTCTTTAAACATTCGCGTGCCTTTTTGAACACATGGTGTACGAGATTTGTATCACACGCGGCGGAAACAAGCCGCGATGGGTTAAGACGACTACAGAACCCGATCGTTCTTGAGCAAAAGGCGGCACACATAGGAAAATAGTGCCATCTCCGTCTCTCAACAGGCTTGGACCGGCAATGCGGACAGTGTCGATACACGAAGTTTACGCACGCAAACATGGACTATGAAAGTGTGCGTGCGAAAAAATATGTTCGAAAGTTAGAAAAATGAGATTTATTGAAAGGTAACAAACAGCTTAAATCGAAAAATGCGTTAACTACTTATCTAGAGTGTTCAATCACGAACATTTTGATAGCAAATTCAAGTTCCTGTGTGCAGTTTACTATCGTTTTTACAGCTTAAAATAAACATAATATTGGGTATTTAGAGGTGACTTTGTGAGCTTTTTCTATCGAACCAAAAGTGGTGAATCATGTTTTCAGCTAACTACTTATCTAGTTTTTGTCCTGAATATTACCGTAGTATTTGTTTTCTTCGATTTAATACAGTGCTTCATGCTTAGCTACGCATCATAAAATCGTAATTTAGGTGCTGTAGTCGCCTTAAGGCCTCTGATGGTAAGATGGGAATGGTAAGCCAGTCGCGCGCTTGTTTACGCGCCGTGCGATACAAATCCTGCACACACGGTTGTGCATGAATCGCGCGATGGTTCAACGAAGAAGGATGAGGTACATAAAATAGTATAACATAGAAATGAAGTATTCCTACTCAATCTTTACGAACTAACTGCCTTTCAAATGAAAAACCACAAATTGGCAAAGGCAAAATGTATTATAAATGTAATTTAAAGCTTCCATTATTATTATTTACTAAACTAAAGGCTTACATTATTATTATTTCCCAGTTGGCATCCAGACATTCAGTAAATAACAAGCATTCTTCTTCCAAGTGCTTAGTCCTGTTTCTCACGAATACAGTTGACTATGATCCATTAATTTGATAAGTCATCATAACAAGAATCAAGGTTATAACAAGGTATCCTTCCACGCTGGACTGGGAGTTAAATCCTTCCATTCTGGACTGGGAGTGAAAAAAAACCTTAGAATGTACCAGCTGCCAATTCTTCCCAGGCATACTGTAAAAGTCAGTAAAAGGGGCACGAGAGTTTTGCTGTATTGTGGGCGAAAGGCTGACAACCTCTCACCACTACACATCATGTTTCATCTAATAACTCTCAGAATTTATGTCAAATGTGGCATCAAGTGGTTCTGAACCATTGATGCTCTGCCTACCCCGTATGGGATAAGAGGCGTGAGCATATGTTATAACAAGAATGTAATGTATTTATTTTGTTACTGTCTGAATAAAACTTTTAATATTATTATTCAGAGGCAAAAGAAACAACCACATAAACGCAGGGTAGCTAACATAGAAAAAACTGGATACACCGGCTGACGACAGAGAAAGGTAGGGGAAACTACAAGCCAAAAGGGTCCTCTTAAACTAACCATGCTAACATACCTAATATATTATTCAAATTGCAACCATTTGAATTGTAAATATCAAACGTAGAAATAAAAAGATTTTTTATTTTATTTTGCTAACCTGTCATGTGCGATACAATCTCGTATACCATGTGCTCAAAAAGCACGCGAAAGTTTAAATGAAGAGAAGTCCTTCTTTCTCTGACAGACAGACTTTCCCATTTAGTTTTGATGAAATTTCACACCATTATAGATACTTTCCCAATAAAAAAATAGTATTTAGACTAGTTTTAAGATATTTAGACTTGTTCTAGCCTAATAAAACTGTACAAACCTTGAGACCAGAGGAGAACTCCACCATCTCCTCAGCCTGGATGTTCTTCAGACCATAGACACGAGCAATACCGTCACCGATGCTCAACACGCGTCCAGTCTCTTCCAAGTCAGCCTGTAAAAATATAAAAATGGCTGTCAAAATAACATGTTCTTCAAAACTATGAAACTTTTTTAGATTTGGAGTATGCTTGACTATCCAGGATTTGGAAGATAATCTATATCCATCTATAGCAGATAATAATTATAGTAAAGATTGCCACCTTATCACCATGACTACATGTGAAAGCAAAATATGGAAATTAATTATTTAAAAAAAAATTGAGTGACTTTAAAGTAGTTAGTAAATCTTTAGGGGGAATCTCACCATGAAACTGATTAACTTTTCCAAAGGAAATTCTGAAAATAAGAATTTTAACTTCTCATACTAAGGCACAGCTTATCACTCAAATTGCAAGCAAATTCCTAGAGGAAAATTTTTCAGTTTGGTAGGCTGATTCACAATTTTTGCTAACTGATTACGCCCAATATGACTTTGTCAATTTAAACAAGACTAAGAAATTTTAGAAGACTAAATGGTTAATGGTCTTCTTATAATATCCTAGTAACTAGGACCTAGTTGGTCAACCTAACTTAGGTTTCTGATCTTGAAACTCCTCTCTTTGAAATTTATTTCAAAAATGGGTTCATTATCATTGAAATCCTCATTTAGTTAGAACACCTTCAAGATTTGACCCTCTGACCGGAAGGTATTAGGCACTGAGCATAATATGGTTATGTTTATGTAATAAGTGTGTCTGGACTTACTTTGGGCACGGCGCCAAGGATCCTCTCCTCCAGGATGGTGGAGATTTCAGCAGCCTTGGTCGGCGCTGAGACGTGCAGCTTACGTGAGGCCACGGCCAACGCAGGCCCGGCGACCTTCGACACCTGAACATAACCAACCATTCGCATAACATCTCACTTCCAAGATTTTTTTACCATGTCCGTTCAATACATATTCATGAACCATCTCTACAAGCTCCTAATCCAGAGAATCCCTCGAAGTAAGCTTTAATTTGACAGAAATCCTACTGCCCTCTATTACATAACATAGTCCATACATAATAACCTGAACTCCATATATCCTAATAATTATCACATAAATCTGTAACGAACGCTCTAATAAGGCATCTAAAACACTATCTGCACCAGATCAGCCACTAATATGCACAAATCACAGGAAATTCGGTACAAAATGGATAACTTTCGGGCGTGAAGACCGGTCTATCTTATCACTAATTTCACTACCACAGTTACTATTCATAAAGATTTGAAACTCTCCATACCTGGTTGGCAGCATTTGGAAGGCGCCTGGCCACAGAAGAGGCCAAACGAGCGGAGATCAGCGACATTTTTTACAAATAATAATTTCTGTGGCACGACCCGTGTACTTCTCCGCTCGTGTTTCGTCGGCGGTAGAACCGGAAATGGCAAAATTGATATTTGTCTATGGTTCATCCGTGTTAAAAATGCACCTAGAAACTGAATGTAATTATTTATTTGAAGTGGACAAATGCTAATTTCTGCCTTATTAAATCAGTTTAGTTCCATTAACTCTGATCTGTTTTTATTAAATTTTAAATGGTTCATCAAATCCAATCTAACGGTTATTGTGTTATAAATAAATAAAAACTGTGTAAGTGTTACAATCTCTTAAATGATTTAGTTTAAGAACGCATCCTCTATTTACCGGAAACGTCCCATAGACCGTTTTAGTCAAAACATCGTCCTTATATGGTTTTTTTGTAATAAATGAACCTAATTTACTAATTATTTAATAATTAAAAATTGAATTTATATTAAAAATGGAATAATTTAAAAGTTGAATAATTGAATCAATTATTATGTTGATAAAATATATTTTTATTTTCAATTTCTCAGATTAATGAAATCCGAATGGATTTCATTAATCTGAGTTCAATTTTATTGTCAATGTCAAAACTGTCAAAAACACTGACACAGCTGACACTGACAGTCTGACACTGACTGTCTGTCTGTCGGATTTCGCGAATCGCGATATTTATTTTTTCAGTGTTTTTTTGTATTTTCCAAGTGATAACAAAATGCCTAGTGATTATTGTCTCTATATTTATATTATTTAACGATCCTATTAATCAACGGTGATGGCTATATTTGAAAGAACACCTCAGACAAGAACTATTTTAGATGACACTGAAAAACTTATTTGTACAGTGGAAACTGCACAAAACATTAATAAACACACTGTAAGTATAGTTTTTTTGTTAAGAAAATGATTTAGTCTTTTGGTCAAGGTCGTTTCTAAGCACGAAATTAATTCTATGATACTAGTAAAACATGTTTGGTTTTAGGAATATGTCCTTAGAGTCCAAAGAGGTCCTAATAAAGAGAATAGATGGAATGTGTCTCGACGTTATCGAGATTTTGCGGCCCTCCACTCCAGCCTACAGCCAGCTAATATTGAACTGCCACTGCCGCCGAAAAAACTCATAGGGAACATGCAGCCTTCTTTTATAGCTGAGAGACAAATTGCTTTACAGGTTTGTTTTCATGTTTATGTTAGGTACACTAGCTTACAGCCCGGACTTCGTTCCCGTGGGAGTTTTGGAAAATTCTGTGTTATTAATTTGTTATTCGCTGTGTTATTTATTTAGTTAGTTTATTCTGCTAGCTATAGGGGAATACCCCATATGTTTATCCTAAAGTACTGTGAACATACACTATCAATATGCTTTTTTTATTAAAAATAGATTCATTCATGAATGGCATTTTGAATTATACCCCATGTAAATGCATGCTAACATTTTTATGGAAATGTTTGTTGATGTAATTTTTTTTCTAATTACTGTTAGGCTACAGTTTTATCATAGGTTAATTATCCGTTTAGTGCCACCATAATAATTCTATTTAGTGTTACAACTCTAGCTATTACGGCTATCGGTAACAAGAAAAATAATTAAGACCAACAATTATTTAGTAAGATTTCTTCGATTCACCCTTATCAGCTGTTACTTTTCTTCATTCAAAATAAAACTCTAGTGTTACAAAAATAAGGCACAAATTACGGTAAGCTTTTAAGATAAGATTTACAAATCATATTTTTCAGCCAATGAAAAGTTTTTTTATTTTTAGGCCTACATAAATGAGGTGCTAAAACATCAGACTTTGGCGCTTACTTTACAAGTCAGAAGTTTTTTGGATCCTAATAATTATTCTCTTTCTTTAGCCGGTAAGTAAAAACAGAGATTTGAACCTAACATTGATTTAATTTAATGTATGCAATGTTACCATTCTAATGATATAAAAAAAAGAAGTAATAAAAGTAATTATATACAGACAGATTATCAAGATAATTAGGAATCAACCACAGAATTCTGTTTTTTTTTTTTTTCATTTACTTCATATATTCTTGACCTTGTATTTTTTTGTAAATTCTTCATATAAGTGTGTTTTTGTACAAAAAAGTGTCTACATACATACAAGAGGAACTACATATTTCATTAAATACTATTATATGAAAGATTTTTATGAAAGGGATCCACCAGCCATCTTATGGGGTCCATGGGATCCACCAGTTTTATTGATATTACTAGCATTTCGCCCGGGACTTCGTTTCCGTGGGGATTCGGGAAAATTATGCAGCCTATGTCCATCGGGGATAATCTAGCTTTCTAATGGTGAAAGAATTTTTGAAATACGTCCAATAGTTTCGGAGCCTATTCAATGCAAACAAACAAACAAATAATCAAATCTTTCCTCTTTATATATTAGTATAGATAGATAATTTACTAGCTTTTCGCCTAGGACTTCGTTCCCGTGCGAATGTAGCCTATGTGTTAATCCAAGGTGTCAGGTACCTCCATAACAAATTTTCCAAAATTGGTTTAGCCGTTTGAGCGTGAAGGAGGAACAAACATCCATATATCCATACATACAAACTTTCGCGTTTATGATAGTATATTGTATTGTATTGTAAGGAAGTCAGAATTTGATTCCAGAACAAGCTTTACAAACTGTATCAATAGCACTGAGAGGAGAGGGAAGGTTTGAACTAAAAGGACCATTGGCAGACATCGGCTGGAGGATACGAAAACATTATTTCATGGTGAGTTATGGTGAGAAAACATTACTTTTATGGGGTGATACTGATTAAAAAGCGTTTTTGTTTACAGCAGAAACCTATAAAAATTATTTATGGCAAAAAAGGGTTAACATTTTCAATTCAATTAATTTATTCAGTTGTAATGATATTAATCTAGAAAATTTATAAGTTACAATACAGTTTTACTCTCAAATGCATTGGTTGTAGGTAAAATAAATTCATACAATTCTTAACATATTCATTTCAAATAATTTTAATCTACTTGCAGTTTCACTTATTTAATTTTAATTAGCTTTTTCCATGTTTGTGCACTTATACTTATACATATGGAGTGAACTTTAAGTGATAGATTGTAATGAAACTCAGACTTTCTACTTCTTCGAGGAAGACTGCCTTAACTGTTATAGTATTTAAAAACACGAAAGTTTGTTCAGTATTTGGGTATTTAAAAAAACGCACCTTATATCTAATTTGGGCCGGAATATTGGTATAATAAATTTTAACAGAATCCCGACAGTTACGGTTCCAAACTGATAAAGCAAACTTTATGATTCATTAAAGAATTTATTAGTCAGACGAGTATTTGCGTCGCGGGCAATGATAAAAATAGTAAAATATTTTGTTTACCATTCCAAGATTGCAGCTTAATTTAAGTTCACAGAACCTACAGATAAGGTATCTTTTTGCAAAAATATATTTAATCTTGCAGGTGACATGAGCATTAACATTGGTTAGAGATATATATAGATATGGAAGAAAACAATCTTGTTTTTTTGACTGTCTGTTTACTCCCAGTCTCCCACTATTGGTCAAAGCCCGTATTACAGAAGGAGACTCAAGTCTCGATCTACCTATTATGTACTTAAGTATTGATTGTCTCTTTCTCTCACTATCAAAATGACAAAGACGACTGCCGCTCAAGTGTAGATCAGTGTCTGAGTCGCGTTCTGTAATACGGATCTAAAACCTCCCCCAACCTGTAAACCCCATCATAGTCTTTTGAGGCCCATTTGTGAGCAAACTATCTAGAATATAGAGCCTGATGCCTCTTTATCGACCAGTCCTGGGTTCGATTCCCAGTTGGGGAAAATATTTGTGTAAAAAGCAGATGTGTGTTCTGGGCTCATGCGTGTTCGTGTCTGTCTTCGTGTATTTTCCAAGGGACCCAATCAAGGAAAACGACACAAGGGAAAACCTTAGTGGGGACCTTTGAGTGTGTAGCGTTTATTTATTTAGATAAAGAAAAAATTAAAAGGGGGAGATCCAATGCCATTCGAACCGCCATTCTGTGGTAACATTAAAAATACTGATTAATATTTTTTCATTCTTATTTCAGGTAATTGATACAGAAAATCGAACAAACTGCATCTTGTCATGGCAAAACTATGGCCCAGATAGATATCTCAGTGACAAGGACCTACAGACTGCATTCAAAAGTATACAGAATTTATCTGTAAGTACCATAAAAACCTGCGGGTCTATTCTATACAATATAATACAATATATTTTACTGCACAAATTGAAAAAGAAAAAAAAATGACACAAACTACAAAACTAAAACTTTATAAAAATATTTTTTTAAAGGCTTGGAATAACGTGGTTTAGTCAATTATTCCAAACAAAACCAAGTTATTCAGAGCTATAAATAGTGCAGGAGTATTTTTTTAATGGAATTGCCCTGCTATTCGAGTTGTTACAATTTTTTAAACTGAAATTCTTACAAAATTCGGGTGACAGGAAGGAAAACAAACTTCAGGGCCCTTTACTGACTCTGTCCCTAAAAATAATTACCCGTCGATCAATAGGTAGCGAAACTAACACTTGGCTAAACCGACCGGCCAAAAGGAAGTGAGCAAAATCCACCTAGACCGTTGGGCAAGTGTCACGACACGACACGACACAATGGACACCCGAAGGTCGTCGTAGCCGGTCGACCAAGGAAACGGCATAAAGACGAGCTAGACGCTTTTGATATCGCCTAGAACAAAAATGCATTGGACTGAAGTCGGTGTTTAAAAAGAGGGGACAGGCGTTTGCCCAGCAGTGGGACATAATTGGCTAGCAAAAAATAGTAGATTTTACAACAAGTGCACAAAACGAGCCTTCGGCTCGGGCTGCTATAAGTTTCGGATAAAAATGGTTTTGTGGACGAGTTATAAACTCTGCTTTTCACTTCGATTGCGAGGAAATAATAAAATAACATATAATAACAAATTTTATCTTTAAACTTCTGATTATTTTGGCTGTATGGAGTTTTCTATGCCTTACTATAGACCCATTTATGAGTAGACACTTTGTGCACTAGAGCACAAAATGCGATTTTGTGCAGCCTATAGTAGATCGTTTTGTGCTCTAGAACACAAAAATCGATTTTGTGCAGCCTATAAGCTGCACAAACAAGCACTTTCCGAGCATGAGTAGTGAAATAAAATGTTAAGTAAGGATTATTTCATTCTTTGTCCTTAAATGAGCTATTTATGACCAATAATATTATAGAAATACTAGGTTTCCGCCCAGGACTTTATCCCCGCGGGAATTTGGGAAAATTATATATCCTATGTGTTAATCCAGGGTGTCAGCTACCTCCATACCAAATTTTATCGAAATTGGTGTAACTATTTGGGCGTGAAAGAGTAACAAACATCCATACAAACTTTTGCGTGTATCTATACTAATTTTATAAAGAGAAAAGATTTGATTGTTTATTGTTTGTTTGCATTGAAACTACTGAACCGATTTAAAAAGTTCTTTCACCATTAAAATCCTACATTATCCTCGATGAACATAGGCTACATAATTTTCCCGAATTCACACGGGAACGAAGTCCCGGGCGGATTGCTAGTAAAGTAATATTATATTTAGAATAGAAATATCTGATGAATTATTGAATTTCCTTTAACCTTTTCAGCATCCGTATATAGACCCAGTAGTAGCGATTCATAGTTTAGAAACAGGTGCCTACGTAGTTAGAAAAACACACGAAAATGGCAGCATAAAGGACATGCTGTATGGAACTGAATATACCAAAAATCATTTATCTAAATATGGCAACCCCAAAGTTAGAAAGCCGTTTACGACAGGACAGTTAATGCATTATGGATACCAAATTTTAGAAACGTTAAAATTTTTGCATGACAAAGGAATACCTCATGGTAAGTTTATATTTAAAAATGAGTTAAGTTTTTGGAGTCTTAACATCTCAGTGCTCCAAAATCGTCAACCTCACCTGTTAGCGGTGCACCCTGTTGATCAACGGACGAGGCTCGGACAGTCCTGGATTTGTCAATAGGCCGTATAGGCCGCGGCCTAGGGGCGGCAGCGTCCTAGGGGCGGCACATTTCAGAAAACGCACATGAGAAAACCAGTGAACTTGTTTGACTTTTATCCTCTAAAATCCAATGAGCGATTTTACGATCTTTTTTAATGACTAATTCATCAGTTTATTTGTCTTTAGTGCCTTCCTTATTACAAATGGAAAATATTATTTTAGAAAGGTAGGTACATGGGGCCGCGGAAATAAAATGGCCTACACTCATAAAAAATATAAATCCTGCACTGGGCTCGGCGTATAACCAAGCCCTTACTCGTTTTCCCCCCGCGACTTCATCCGCGTGGAAAAGAAAAGTCACTGATACGACGCGAGGGAAAGACAAACAAACAAACACACTTTCATATTTATAATATTAGTAAGGATGGTAAATATTGGGTGATTTTAAATTAGTTATATTGGACCAGCGTGGTGGGCTATGGCCTAAATCCCCTTCGTGTTTCGAAGGGGGGTCCGTGCCCCTCGGTGGGGACATATATGGGCCGCTATTTTTTTTTAACGAAAATTAAGGATGTGAATCACCCCACGAAACTGAACAACTTTCCCTAAGAAACATACAATACAATACAAATATACTTTATCGCACACCAACATTATAGAATAAGATACAGAGTAAAAGGCATATACAGGGATTTAGGTATCTCTCTTTGAACCTCTCGGGTGGTTAATCAGTCCATGAAACTGAACAGCTTTCCCGAGGAACATAGGTCAAAATACGAAAAAAAATTAAGTTCCCATACAAACTCCATCGGCATATACTTAGCGCATTTTGTATGGGAGATCAATTTTTTTTTTATACGTAAGCCCTGTATGACACCTAAAGAGAGATACCTATAGGTCGAAATATGAAAATAAATTTAGCCTCTTTTGCCTCTCCGTACAAATTATGCAATCAGCTGATTTGCGCTTACAAGGGAAGTCGTTATTTTTTGAGAATTAAATATAGGTTCCTTGTTATCACCTCCTGAGTTTCGCTAAATCACCGCATATACCTACTCAAAGCGGTTTGTAACTTTGTAACTTATCATATCCATGTGTGATTACAGGACATATACATCCAGGAAACATAGCAATAGTGAATCAAAAAGTGCAATTGATCGACGTAGAGAACTACCTAATGGGAGTGCCGAGCGTCTATCGGCCGCATTTAGTAGAATTAAGGAAAATCACTTCTTCAGAAGCTGTTGACGTTCACTGTTTTGGGAGGACGTTGTATGAAATGGCATTCGCTGCGCCACTCGCTACTCCTTACTGTGATATTTTCCCGGAGGAAATCTCTCAAGAGTTAGGTAGGTGAAGAAATTTGTGAAGCCATATCCAAAAGAGATTTGGTGTAGTATTTTTAAAGGGATATTCACAAATAATTTTAAGGGAAAGAAAAATGTTCAGCGCGAATGTGACTTGAACCCACGACCCCAGGATTAGATAGAATAGAAAAATCTTTATTTTATAGGACATTCAGGATGTCACTTAAAACAAGTCAAGATTACAATGAAATACATACAAACATGCATTAAATGATTTAAATACATACATACGCATTCGTTCTTTTGATCCTACTGACTCTACGCCTATTCGCAAAGGTGCAGTCTTCCTCAGAGAAGAACAGGCAAGAAACTCTGAGGTTGCTCTTTTAAATCGCATTACAAATTTTCTTATTTACTAATTTTAACTAAATCTGAAATAACTTTAGAGCTGAGCAGTTCATTCCCATGGCTGCCTGTCTGATAGATAATCAGAAATTTTGTAATAGCCCTTTTTGCAAAGTTTTTGTTTAATCACTGTCTTAAATTTATCCAAAGGTAAATTTTGAATACACGTGGGAATCTTATTATAGAACCGTATACATTGACCCATAAAAGAGTTCGTGACCTTGTGGAGACGACAGTCTAGTACATCCAGTTTATGCTTGGTCCTAGTATTTTCTCCTGGTGCTCTAGCCAACTGAGCTATCGTGCCTTCAAGTCAAGCGGCGAAACGACGTACGACGAGCACGACGTAATGTGCTTAATAAGGGAATGAGAAATTTCGCCGTTTGATTTGAAGGCACGATAGCTCAGTTGGTTTGAGCACCAGAAGATCTGAGCCTGGGGTCTTGGATTCAAGTCCCATTTGCGCCGAACGTTTTTCTTTCTCTAAAAATTTTATTTGTGGAGCTTTGGTGGTTTAAAAAGGGACATTAGGTTCCTCGGGAACGGAACAGGTTGATAGATTTTATATTCTTTGAAAACATATTTTTATATTCTTTGAGAACTTGAATTCACGCTTTTCTGTCGCTCAGAAACGTCATTCGCTAACGTTGAAGAATCCGGAAATGTTGTTGTTCGTAGATTAAATTTGTGCTGTGTACCCTACTGATCAACAGACGAAGCTCTGGCGTATTACAACTCTAGGATTTCTATACTTGATACAGGCGACTTCGCCATTCTTTATTTTAATTTTGATTAAAATACTCCAAAATCACGAATTTGGACGCCATTTTTCAAAGAAATCAATTTTTTTAGCTTAAATTTCGTAAAGTAAAAGCTTCTCTACACCTATGTCTGCTCGAATAATATAAAGAGGTAAAGCTTGTTTGGTAGGAAGGTCATTTTTGAAACTATTGACGTCATATAACGTTTCTTTCACAAATTTAAGGCACTGTTTATACAGAAGCTACGTGACACGTCGATGCGGTGATCAAAGAATCGTAAAATCAATCTTAATAGCTACGAAGCAAAGGTTTTTTTGCCGAAAATAGAAGCACTAAGAGACATCCGTCGCTTGAAGACGGAGCGACGGACGACAAAAGACTTTGCTCCATAGCTATTAAGATTCATTTTACGCTTTGAACACCGCGTCGCCGCGCCATGTCACTTGTGTATAAACAGCCAGCGCCTAACCTAAAGCCATGTTGTCCCTTACAGACGTAGGCTATTTTATACGTGGTCGAAGTCGCGGGCAAAAGCCTGATGGGTGATCAGGCTTTTGATGGGTGCTCAGGCTTTTGATGGGTGATCAGGCTTTTGATGGGTGGGTGATCAGGCAGTATAATAGAATGCCTAATAGGTGACCAAAGTGGCAATTTGTCACGAGCATTTGCGTGTTTCGGAGGGTACGTTAAGCAGTCGGTCCCGGCTATTGTCGATTGACTACAACCGTTAAACCGAATCAAGAGGCCATTCGGCGATTTGAAAATTCTGACACCAAGATTAGTCAAGTTCACCACACTTGATTATACCTACACGATAAGAGGAAGAAAAGAAGGCTAATACAAGTTTTTTTTTCAGAATCAGTACTGTACTATTGCCTATCATCGGCGATGTGCAAGAATGGTGTGCTGTTATTACACGATCTACTTTACAATCGGTTCTTCACTCGGAGCACGCTGACTTTAGACATCGCGCCCAGGGATTCGCATCTTAAGTTCCCTCTCAACTTGAAGGAATCGCTCAAAGATGCTAAGGCCGCCACTGAGGACAGACTACGGAGTGAACAGAAATTGGTGAGTGATAAGGGCTTTCACTGTTGTTATCGATTCTCATTCAAAGATAACATTTTTTAGTATAATTTTGCATTATCTTCAGTAGTTTTTTTATAAGTGAAATATTTTTATTTGTCTTTCACTCATAACATAATTTAGTTACAAAGTTTTCTGTACTTAGTCCTAATTACAATGTTATGTGAGTAAGAGTGGTGTCTGAAAACGAATTAAATAACATGTGTTTCGGGTCACCAGGTTCGCACCCCACAAATTAACAAAAAACTGACACAAATGACAAAAAAAAAATGTATAGGTTTCGGTATATGTGTACGCTCGCTCGTGTGTATGTGTGTGAGAGAGAGTTGCTAACATGCCTATGTTTCGTGCCTATTCTATATCTGGATAGTAAAATTGTGTTTCTTGTATGTGATATATATTAATTACGCTATTTTAATTTTTTTCTTAGGTGCGAAGTGCAAAGAGAGAAGTAAGAATACAAGAAATACTCAATTCAGAAGAAGAGCTACGCAAGCAGAAAAGGCGAGCGGTAAGTTTGTATGAAACGGGCGAATTATTAATGCAAAAGACGCGAAAGAGCTATATTTGGATCGAACCAGGTGGCGATCAGTGGTCTCTGCCTACTCCTAAAGGACAAAAGCGTTTACGCCGCGTGCGATACAAATCTCGTATGCCATATATTCAAAAAGCACGCGAAGGTTTAATGGTTTTCTAATAGATAAACACGAAGCACGTAACTAGTAGAGGTACGTTGAACGTAAATTAGTTTGAAATCAATTCTGACCAATAGTTCCCTCCCCCTTGGAGGGACACGTATTCTATCTTGTAGAGATTTATGCCGTGTGATGATCGGTTGAGAATAACACCAACCCATCTCTTACCGTGGGTGTCCTAAGAGGCGACTTAGGAAACACAAATTAATGAGACCTGCCTCCTATCAATCCATCCTAAGCAACGACACCTCAATTTGTTTTAAAACTGTGGTAGCGTCCTATGGTTTCATGCGGTGTAGTATAATGGGTCGTCTGTGTAGTGTACTGTGGCCTTTATATCTAGTGTCTATGACACTTCATTCTATGTAGTCTTTGGCCCCGGCTCTCTTTGATTTGCTCTGTAATTCAACATGTGCTTTTGTAATAAAATGTGTCTTTAATTAAAGTGAATCTGAGTTATTATTCGTCAATACATAACAAAATCATGGCGACGAGATTACGAGCTACGTGTGTAATGTGAAAAGTCGTCAAAGTCTCTATTCACGTCAAGTCTAAGTCAAGTCTAAAGTCGAGTCTCGAAAAAAAGCACAATGCCTTTAATAGGCAATATCGAAGCGTTCGATCCGAAATCGTCGGATGCGGATGCGTATGTCGAACGTCTGGAACAGTTGTTCAAAGTGAACGATATAACAACAGAGGAGAAGAAAGTCCCATTGTTCCTAACCTTAATTGGCAGCGAAACCTATAACTGTCTGAAAGATCTTTTATCACCTGAAAAGCTAGACAGCAAAAAATATGCTGATCTTGTAACAGTTTTTAAGCGTCAGTTTGGGAAGAAACACTTAGTCATTGCTGAGAGATATAAATTTTGGTCAGCAAGTCAAGAAAATGGAGAAGATTTGAAAACATTTTCAATTAGATTGAGAAATCTGGCCAAAAATTGCGATTTTAAAACATTTCTTCCTGATGCTTTACGTGATAAGTTTGTATGTGGAATAAAGTCTAATGCTATCAAGCGGAAACTGCTCACCCTTGAACCATTACCTACATTTGATGAAGCGTTAAAAACAGCTATTGCTATGGAACTAACCGATGATCAACTGCAATTGTTTGGGAATGAGTCTACAACTACAGGTACAGTCAATAAAATAAAATGTCAAAAACAGAAGTCAAGTCAGTATAAGTCAAGTTCAAAGTCAAAGTTCAGAAATAGTCAGTCTACTCACAGTAACCAAGATCAGTCTACTCACAGTAACAAGCAAACAGTCCCACAAAACCAGTCACATCATAAGAAACCATGTAGAAGATGTCTCAGAATACATTTTGACGATAAAAAGTGTCCTGCTATCAATTGGAAGTGTTTCTCTTGCAACCAGATGGGACATACTGCTAAGTCGATATTGTGTAAGAATCGTGTTAACAACTTGTCGGATGATGAAGATATACAGCAGGATGATGATGAAGATTCCTTAGAATTGGGATTTTTGAGTTTAAATAATTTAGAAGAAGAAAATGAAAGTCTGAAAGTCAAAATTAACATAGAAGGTAAAGAAATTCCTATGGAAGTAGATTCAGGAGCTTGCAAATCGGTCATACACATAGATGAGTATCATGAATTGTTTCCGGATATTGATATTTTGCCTGTTAATTTTAAATTAAAAGTTGTAACTGGCCAAAATGTATCAATAGTTGGCAGGATAGAAGTGAATGTTTTATATAATAACCAAAGTTATAATTTGCCTTTGATTATTTTGGACAGTTTTAACCGATTTACACCATTATTAGGACGTAATTGGTTAAACATTATTAATCCATATTGGAAAAAGGTCTTAGTGGAGTCGAAAACGCAAAAAAATAATCGAGTCATGTCTAAGTCAGCTGAAAATAATATCATGTCATGTCAAAGTCAAGTCGAGTCAAAAAGTCAAGTCGAGTCAAAAAGTCAAGTCGAGTCAAAACAAGGTCTAGTTCAGTCCAAGCAAAGTTTAGTCCAGTCTAAAGAAAATCAAGTTAAGTGTAAACAAAGTTCAGTCAAGTCCAGTGAAAAATCTCATGGCTTAGAAATTAAATGTCTTGATTTAATAGCTGATATTAAAAGTCAGTTTTCTTGTGTTTTTCAGAATGAGTCTAATTCATGTATAAGACAGTTTAAAGCTGAAATTAAAATAAAAGACAATGTGAAGCCAATTTTTCATCGTGCTTATGAGATGCCATATGCTCTGAAACCAAAAGTTGAAGAGGAATTATCAAAAATGATACAGTCAGGTATTATTACTAAAGTCAGTCATAGTCAATGGGCAAGTCCAATTGTTGTGGTTCCCAAAAAGAATTCAGATGAAATTAGAATTTGTGTTGATTTCAAGAAGACTCTGAATAAAGTGATAGATATTGATCACTGTGTTCTGCCCTTACCAGATGACATATTCTCTACTTTAAGTGGTAGCAAATGTTTTACAGTTTTAGACTTGAAGGGGGCGTTTCAACAATTACAAATCAGTGAGTCTTCAAAAGAGTTTTTTACAATCAACACTCATTTAGGATTGTTCCGATACAACAGATTAACTTATGGTATTAGTTCAGCACCTGGAATTTTTCAGTCGGTGATTGAAACAATCTTGTCAGGATTGTCCAATGTCAAATGCTATTTGGACGATATTTTGGTTTTTGGTTCTTCTGTAAAAGAGTGTCATGAGAAGGTCAAGTCTGTGATGCAAAGACTAAAGGAATATAATGTAAAAGTCAATGAAAAGAAATGTGTTTTTTACCAGAATTCAATAGAATTCTTAGGACACAAAATTGATGAAAAAGGTATTCACCCTACAAATTCAAAAATAGACAGTATCATGAGTGCACCTTCCCCAGAGAATTTAACCCAGCTCAAGTCATATCTAGGTCTGTTAAACTATTATGGAAAATTCATTCCAATGATCTCGGGCAGGCTCAAGCCGCTTTATGATTTGTGTAAGTCCGGTGTTGAGTTTGTTTGGACCAAGGAATGTGAAGAGATATTCCAGTCAAGTAAACAGTTTCTGACATCAGATAGTGTACTTACCTATTTTAACCCAACCTTACCTATTTATGTTACATGTGATGCAAGTGGTTATGGGATGGGAGCTGTTCTTAGTCACCACATTAATGGTGAAGATAAACCTATCATGTTTGCATCAAGTACCCTCTCTCCTGCAGAAAAACAGTACTCAAATTTAGAAAGAGAAAGTTTAGCCATAATGTTCGCTTTAAAAAAATTTCATAAATACATTTTTGGTAGGAAATTTCATTTGATTACTGATCACCAACCATTGCAATATATTTTTGGTAGAAACAAAGGTATACCTGTAACTGCAGCTTCAAGAATTACTCGTTGGGCTATTACGCTAGCAGCTTATGATTATGAAATTCATTATAAAAAGGGAAAACTTGTTGCAAATGCTGATGGGCTATCAAGGTTACCTATATCTACTAATACTGGGATTCCTAGTACATTGTATTCATTTAACATGGTTAGTAATGTTCCTTTGCATTCTGAGGATATTTCAAAAGCCACAAAAAAGGATTTGGTTTTAACTAAAGTAATAGATTTTACCACTTCTGGATGGCCTCATTCTGTTCAGGATGAAAAATTAAAACCCTTCTTTCAGAGACGAAATGAATTGTCAGTTGAAAATGACTGCCTCTTGTTAGGTAGCAAGGTCGTTATCCCTGAAGCATTACAGAATGAAACTTTACAGCTTTTTCATGAACAACATTTAGGCATAGTTCGTACTAAAATGCTAATAAGGTCATACTGCTGGTGGCCGAATATAAACAATGCTATTGAGAAATTTATCAGTTTATGTGAAGTTTGTCAAATGTCACAAAACTTTTCAAACAAAAGTAATTTAGTATCCTGGCCAACCCCATCAAATAATTTCTACAGAGTTCATATAGATTTCTTTCATAAATATGATAATACTTTTCTTTTAATTGTGGATGATAAATCAAAATTTATGGATGTGAAACTTATGGAAAGTGGTACCAATGCCAAAGAAACTATTGTTAAATTGAAGGAGTATTTTTCTATTTTCGGTCTGCCTGTTGAATTGGTTTCAGATAATGGTCCACCATTTAACTCCCATGAGTTTGTCTCATTTTGCCAAGCAAATGGTATAAAACCAATAAAATCTCCACCATACCATCCACAAAGTAATGGTCTGGCAGAGCGAAGTGTGCAGACAGTCAAGAAAAATTTGGAAAAAGCTTTGTTTTTTGATAATAAAAGAGAAATGAGTGTATATTCTATAAAGACTAGATTGTATAATTTTTTATTTACTCATAGAAATACACCATCCACATCTACTGGTATCTCTCCATCTGAAGCTATTTTGAAATTAAAACCAAGGACTCGATTTGATTTATTGAAACCAACTTTAAACAAAAGAAATTTTGATAGGGACACAAATTTAGAAATTATAGGCGAAAGGAAACTATATTCGCTTAATCAACATGTTTATGTCAAAAATAAAAATTTGAAGTTGTGGCAAAAAGGAAAAATTGTAAAGGTTATTAGTTTCTCTACTTATCTGGTGGAAATTGATAGTAATGTAAAATTTGTTCATTATAACGATTTAAGAACTTGTCCTGAATATGATGACTGTGTTCGTATGCCTTTACAGACTGAGAGGGAGGTTGTTAATTGTGAACCTGTGGATAGAACACCAAATTCTGTTAATGATACACCTATTCATAAGTCTACTTTACCTAATGTTTGTATAATGCCTAGAAAGAGTATGGAGGCCCCAGTTGCCGAACCTAACAGAGATGTTAATTCACCAGTAAAAATTAAATCAGAGATCACCACTTCAGAAAAGTCAGAAGATGGTAAATCTTCAGCAAAGGTTCAAGCTGGAACACCCAAGCTCTCTCGTTCAGGTCGGACTATCAGACCACCAAATAGATTGGACCTGTAATTAATAATTATATTTTTTTTTAAGTAGGAGGAGAAAATGTAGTGTACTGTGGCCTTTATATCTAGTGTCTATGACACTTCATTCTATGTAGTCTTTGGCCCCGGCTCTCTTTGATTTGCTCTGTAATTCAACATGTGCTTTTGTAATAAAATGTGTCTTTAATTAAAGTGAATCTGAGTTATTATTCGTCAATACATAACAGTCTGGTTTGCCAAACAGCTTGCTCTGTTTCGTCGGTGTGTAGGAGTACCAGTGCCTTAGTAGGCATTTTCTGGGTTAACTCGCTCGCTAATGGGTCGATGATGCGACCTCATCTATGACCTTGGTCGAGATTGAGGTGAAGAGTTAACATACGAAGATAGAGATAAATCAAGTGGCGTGACCGCGCGCCACCTTACAAATATTTGTGCAAAATCTCTGAGGTGTTGTGAGAAACAGATCGCATTAGACTGCACCTTCTATTAAGTGCTTTTGAGAAATAAATTTAAAAAATTGCAGAAGAAACGCGAGAGCGTGTGGAAATCATCGTCCTCCCTGGGTGACGCGGCGGCCTCGCACACCGCCAGCACTGCGTCCTCACCCACCCCGCCCGCGCATTGTAAGTCATCACCATCCAATAAAACACGTCTCTACAACTTAATGCCAAACTAGAGGATGCCCGGGACTTCGTCCCCGAGGGAATTTCGTAAAATCCTTCTTTACAAATAATTTTCAGGGAAAGAAATATGTTCGGCGCGAAACTTGAACTGACGACCCCAAGATTAGATCGCCTGGTGCTCTAATCAACTGAGCTATCGTGCCTTCTAGTCAAGCGGCGAAATTTCTCATTTCCTTACTACGCACATTACGTCGTGCTTGTATCCTGGGATTCCTGGGGTCGTGGGTTCAAGTCCCATTCGCGTCGAACATTTTTCTTTCCCTAAAAATTATTTGTGAATATCCCTCACGCGGGTAAGCGTTTTAAAAATACTAAATCCTTCCTTATTCCTTGCCTACGTTACAAAAGGAACCTTCCAAGGATTCGAGCTGGACGTTAATGAATCAGTGAGTCAGGACCTTCAATAGGGATGTTGACAATTTTTTTTAATGTTTATCTTAAAAAGGACCTGAATCCAAAACCGAAATAATTTTTGAAAACTATTGAGAAATAAAAAAGTTACAAGCTATTAAATTTCAATAGAGGGGGCAACTGTCAAACAACGAAAAAGAGATGCACTTACTGGCACGTGACGTCACCGCCATTTGTTTGCGTAGGTAAAAACGAGATAGCTAGCTCTCCACAAAACGAGATAGCTAGTCCTTACGATAATATAAATTCCAATAACTTGTTCATTTATAAACCAATTTTAATGCTGTTTTCGGATATTAATATATTTCTAGCATTATTTTTTGTTTCACATACCATAACTCATAAAATCAAACTTTGTCAACATCTCTATTCAATTAAGATTTTGACAGTCAATGGCAGAGTAACAATATTAAAAGTATGAACCATAATTAACCGACTTCAAAAAAGGAGGAAGTTCTATGTTGGACTGTATGTGTCTTTTTTAAAATGTTTTTTATTTATTTATATTTATTATTATTATGTATGAGCCAAAAGTAGGATTTTGGTAATGGTTTCCCGTTTTTTCAAATTGAAAAATTTATCAGTTAGTAATGGTTTTCTAATTTTTTTGAAACATTAGCTCTGGGTAAGAGACTACCTGCCACCGAAGTAACTTCAAGAGTCAGTAATTGAAATGTGAGGGTTTTGCTGTATTGTGGGCAAAAGGCTAACAACCTATTCCTACTTTGCCCATGCTCCATCTAAAAACCTTAAAAGTAATACAATACAATACTAGTGGCGTGCATTCCATACAAGCAGAAAAGCAGTGCCTACCCTAGGGTATTCAAGGAAAATAAAACAAAAATTAAATATATAATGTAACTAACGATCACAGAATCAAACGAATATAAACGTTTTACTAAATCACGTTAAGTATCTATTTTTACTGAATTTAAACTTTTTCAAAACAGAGCCATCTAAACTAGTTACTAGTTCAACATTAGAACTAGTAAGAAGAGAGAGCCGTGCCGCTCGCCGCCGCCGCTAGATGGCGAAGCTTATAAGCACTCGTTTGAAATGCCTTTTTTGTTTAAAAATGCTGGCTTATGATTGGCTGTTTCGCCTCCCCCGCGAAAAATTAACGAACTGATTGTATGGCGAAAAAAGATCTGCCTAAAGGTGGCACTTCACTAGGCATTGCGTATTTGCGTATTTGCCGTATTTGGCCAAATACTACCATGTGTGGAGGATTTATTTGTCTGTATTTGCCATATTTGCACAAATATGACAAACACACAAATAGGCAAATACGCCGATCCATTCGCTTGTCGGTCTTTTGTCACACATCAAAGGACGCAATATGATTATTAGACTATTTTAGACCTTATTTGCCTGTGTTATTTGCTGTTGACATTCCAAGTGAAGACGTCGTGTTTGTGCTGTTTGGACTGCGTACAAATATTTGAACAAATACACAGCAAATACACGCAACGCCAAGTGAAGTGCCACCTTAAAAAGCGATGCTACCAAATTGAGAAGTGTCATTATTTGTTAAGTTTGGAAGGGCTGTTATAGATTTTTAATTTTGCGGCATTTTTTTCTTAATGGATTGTTTTTCTTTTGCAACTACGAACGAAAACTTTTGCAAATTAATGTTTTATCAGTTTATAGTGATTATTAGACATTTGTTTAGAACAAAATGAGTACAATAAGTTGTGAAAAATGTGGTGATGATGTTTGTTTGCCGAAACTGCGTAATTTTCAAGTTTACCTTTTCAAGAAAAAGTAAACATTATCGCAAAAGGCCGAGTAAGACATTTTAATACTAAAATATAAGACATTCATAATAATTGGCTCACGGACTATGTGCATACTAACCGCTTATTTTGTGTTCCGTGCATTTTGTTTTCAAACTGTTTTAAATATAAAAGTCTGGAAGCACAGGTTATTTTGATTTGAATAACCTTAGGTTGTTTAACTAACATTCTAAAATCTTAATAATTTTCATCACTAAAAGTTCACTGCCTACCCTGCCTAAAATGTCTATGCACGCCACTGCAATACAAGGTGTAAGGGAACCGCTTTCAAATACTGAAAGTACATGCTCAGTCAATGGTTTTGAGTAACTTTCTCAAAAAACTTTTCCAGGAAACGAAAAAAGTTTTTGACTTCTCCATACAAGCTGTCCGATTAAAATGATTTTTTTGTATGGGGCCGTCCAAGGGACCCACGACACAAGGGAAAACCTTAGTGTGGGCCTAAGAGTATGTAGCGTTTATTATTGTTATTATTATATGATTTTTATAAAAAATGTGTATTCAGCGTCGGAGACGAACGGGCACGCCAGCAGTACGCCCGCCGCGAGCCCGGGCGCCGCCAGCCCGGCCTCCGCCCCGGACCGCTCCGCCCTGCTCGGCGCCATCTGCTCCTTCGACAAGTCCAGGCTCGCCAGGGTCGCCAGCGGTCAACGGTGAAAATTACTATCTACCATTGACGTCACAGCACCGTAAATGCCAAAAAACAGATTGGAAAAATTGCAGTTTTGACATTGGAAATGTCTTTTCGTTCGCTCTAGTATAGGCTCCGATTTCACGAAAAAGTGCGAACCCCCGATATCTCGGATAGTTGTGAATATATGATATTAAACAAACGGGGTGAGCTAAATAAAACCGTTTAAAAAGACGCGTATTCACGAGGGCTGTAGTAAGGTACAAAAAGAGTTATTCGAGAAAGTCAAAAAACGAAAAGAGTTATGGCTGAAATAATAATAATAAAAAAATATTTTTCCGAATTTTTGATTTTGGCGCTCGATATTTTAGAAACGAAGAATGATATCAAAATTTTGAGAAAAACTCTGGACAATTTAGTCAGCTACAATTTAAGCTTGAAACAAAGACGATCGGGTTAAGGGTTTGCCCTATAGCCTAACCTGTTTGAAAAAGGTCTAAGGTCAGAACGACATCTTTTCAAATTACCAATGTGCCAATGTGGGAATAGATTCATTTCCAATGTGCTCGATAGTCGTGTGACGCACGAAATCTGTGAATTTTTTTTCGTACAGGCAGTCGCTAGCCATTGAGGTAATTAGCGTATAGAGTAAACATTGCGAAAAAATATGTAAGCAAGCGCCGAGCGCTGGTGTCTCATTACTCATAGATTAGCGCCCGCCGCCCGCAGACAAAAGAACTTCTGGTCTATGGACCACAACGTGTGCTACAAACTAGCGATTCGCAGTGCCCACTCTAGTACGAAGTATCTCAATTTTGCTAGCACAATTTTCTGTGGGTCTACTTCTTCAATAACTCTTTGGTATCGTGAATGAAGGAGATCGCCTATAAATGCGTTTGTAAAACTACAAAACTGCGTTTTCGTTAACAGTCCAAGTGGACTATTAACTTCTGTGCTAGTTTTTTCTGTAAAAATTTTTTCCCTATTTGGCCTAAAACTGTAAATGTTTTATGCATTTTTTTATGCAGATTATATTTCTATGGAATAATTTGTATTAGAATAAGGATGATAACGCGCTTAACTTTTTCGTTGATAAAAACATTTAAAAGTATTCAGTACAACTGTGGATACAAAATTCCAAATGCAAGTTATATATTAGTAATAATAATAAACGATTTAGTTACAATTTATCTGAACAAATATATATTTAAGTATAGATTAGTTGTATTATTCATAAAATGCGTGACACAGAGAGCAGTATCGAAAACGTGGCGAAAAGCAAATTCTGTTCTCATATGGACCTTATTATTATGAGGAAAAATATGAACGAGTAAGTACTGATTATCCCAAACACGTTTTACCGACATTTAGTTAAAAAGAGACGGTCAAGTCATAAGGCCATTATTTGCCTCAAAATTCTAAAGTATCGCATAGAGATTAAATTCATACATGCTCTTAAATCTGTCCCAAGTATAACTATTGGGTGACTTTAACAGCATCAGAAACTGAGACACTACGCAATGAACATAGGTCGGAATATGAAACAACCTGTTCGCCTCTCCCATACAACATGTGCGATCAGCTATTTGCCTATGTATGGACAGCCGACAATTTTTTAAAATTTCATAAAGGTTCTTAAAGTTGCTCAGTTCAGTTGCTCAGTTTCATGGAGAGAATCACCCCCCTAAAGTTTTGCTAATTTATAGTCACACCATAAACAGGGTTGTAAGAGAAGCTTAGCTAAATACTTAAATTGTGGCATTTACCCATAATAGGGATGTAGACAGTGTTTGATTTTATTAATTATTGTATGTGAAACAAAAAAAATGCTAAAAATATATCAATACCCGAAAACAGCATTAAAATTGGTTTATATATGAACGAGTTATTAGCATTTATATTAACGTAAGGACTAGCTATCTCGTTTTATGGGGAGAGCTAGCTATCTCGTTTTTACCTACGCAAACAAATGGTGGTGACGTCACGTGCCAGTAAGTGCATCTCTTTTTCTTTGTTTGACAGTACCCTCCTCTATTGAAATTTAATAGCTTGTAACTTTTTTATTTCTCAATAGTTTTCAAAAATTATTTCGGTTTTAGGTTTTGGATACAGTTTCTTTGTAAGATAAACAATAAAAAAAAATGTCAACATCCCTATTACTATGATACCACGAAATACGCGGCAACGCAATAAATAATTTAACTTTAAAGCAAAACCTAGGTATTTAAAAAACATCCTGAGGAAAATTCCACTGGAAAATCAATTAGAAGAATGATGGTTTGAATTTGTTTTTGCTAAGCTGTCTTTTATATAGTGCACTAGTTTTACGTAGGTACTAAGAAAACAGCTTCGCCACGTTTTCGCTTTGTATTCTACGCTATTAGCATTAAGTTTAGGTTAAATGGAGATCTTGAGACCTGTTACAGAAGTGTCGTTAAGAATCGTGATATTGGCTGGTCACTGCTCGGAAAATTAGTTTTAAATTTACATTAACTATGTAAAGCTTTAACTGTAATGTAAGTCATAAATTATGTAAGGATAACTAATATATTATTGTTGTAAGTGAAAGAATATACAGTTTCTGTAATCGCATTGTTTTTATTATTTTGCAATCGTAATATTTCTAGAAATACAGATCGAGTTAAGCTTACAGTCTATTATCAAGTAATAAAATGTTATTGAATTAGGAATTTATGCATTCATTCATTCAAAATGTAAGTAAAATCAGAGTGCGTTGCCTCAACGAAAAACCCTGATTCAACCCTAAGTCTCAGTTTTAAAATCAATACGAATGAATGATCCTGGCAATGTCCTCTTTCGTGAATGTATAAATTAAACATTGCCTTTCTGGCTTCTCTGTACCAACAGATACACTAATTAATATACCCTAAACTAAAGGAGTAAGCACGGACATCGTCAAACATACTACTTAACCATAATATACTCTCATCATAAAATAAAATTAAGATCACATGAAATTGTATTTTACGAGCTTATACGCTAGATATAAATTCAGACATTATCTGCTTTTTATCTAAAGAAAAAGGCAACATAAAAAGGAGACGCGAAATATATTTTCAGAAGTGGAATCCTAATATAGTCTACTATTATAATTATTTATATTAAAGTCTCGACCCGCGATGGCAGAGATATTCTATGATGCCTTTTGATTTAGAATGTCAACATAAAACAATCACCCACATATGTAAGAAAAGAAAGAATAAGCAATACTTAGTGTTTGTTCTAGCAAACACAAGCACATAGTAGTTTTCTATTTTATTTCATGATAGTATCAAAATGACATTGTGTTGTTAATCCCACAGAAGTGTTTTTATATAGACTATCGCTAAATCATTAACAAATATGTCTAATAACGAGATACCATTTTACAATTTAAAAAAAGTAAAAGTGAACAAAAGTGTCAACCTATATTACAATATAACATAATTATTATTACACTTATTCTGCATATTAGAATTCAATCTAGACTTGAATCTTGTCTCTAGAATAAGGACTATTACACCATTCCAAAAAATTTTGAACTTGTATGTTCTATTTTCATTTTAACTTGGAGCTCCCATTTTCTTTTGACTATTATATCTTAAACATAGCGAAGTTACTTACATGTTTTGCTTATTCCTAGTGATCATAAAACCACGACAATTTAAAACATACACCCAAAGTCCACATGACTAAGTTTTATCATATTATCACGAAATATTTTAATATAAAAAAATAGTAACAGACCACTGAAAGAATTTAGATTTGACAGCTTTAATACAACAATGAGTAATACACACAACAGTCGAGTACGATAGGAAAATGGAACTATGTTCGGCAGAGTGATCTATTTGATAAATAGAGAAAGCTATCGAAACGCATTTTCCAGTGGCATTAGACAAATGTTTACAACCGAAACTTCAGAAATCTCTTGGTAGTTTTGAGATCGACCTAGGAGCAGGTATTCCCAAAAGAAGCTACTTGCGTGGTCACGCACATTGTCAAATTTAATCCTTAAAACGCTAGACATAGGAGATATTGACGTGCAAAAGAAATCGCAAATAAAGTCAAATGTGTTTCAAAGTAGTGACACATTCGGCAAAGAAGATCGAAGGATTTGTGCAGTAATAACGGCATCGCGCATATTATGCACTTTCGCGCAACCATCAATACTTTTCCTTGCCGCTGGTATTCCAACTTGATAACTTTGCGACGTCAACATCATATATGTTATGTCTATGTCTATAATATTTGGCTGTAATCCAAGTAGCCATAGAAATGCACATTAAGAATTATCGTTTTATAAACGTCCAAAGTACACTCACTAGCGTCTTAGTCCAATTCAATAATGTCATCAATGTCGTCTATATTGAAGTCCTTCAACGTCATTGGTTCTGAAAAGGAAATAATAAGATAAATAATTGGTATCAAATCGTTGTAATGCAGGTGCATAAAAATGATTGGATTTTTTATTAAACACTAAAAACCAATTTATTCAATCTTATGGCCAACAAAAAGTGATTTATAAAGCATGAAATTTAATTAGATGACTAACAGCAGCTTGACAACTTAACACGGACCGCTTTCATATTGCTAATTCTGTCAAAGACTTCTACATAGGGGTGACTTTTTACAAAGTGAAATAAGACTTAAACCGGACCATGAAATCGAACAACTTTACGAAAGATTACATTCTATAGTTTTAGGAAGGAAAGATTAATATTAAGAACTAGCTTTTTCCCGCGGCTTCGCTCGCGCAAAGAACTCTTTTAGTCCCCCGTTTCATTCTTGACCCCTTAGGGGATGATTTTCGAAAAATTGTGAAACACGTGTCCGTTTATTTGCTTCAATTTATATCTTGACGAAGTTTCGAGTCAAAATGGCCAAAAAAATTGTTTTCTCCATACAAACTTTGAACCCCCATTTTACCCCCTTATGGGTTGAATTTTTAAAAATCCTTTCTTAATGCATGCCTACGTCATAAAAGACACCCTTTTGCCAAGTTTCAGCTTTCTAGGTCTAAGGGTTTGGGCTGGCCGTTGATGAGTCAGTGAATCAGGACCTCCAATTGCCTTTGCTATCTTCTTCTCTTATATATATATATATAAGAGAAGAAGATAGCAAAGGCAACCAGCTAACATGGACGCTCGGCATAATTTTGTCATTTCGATGCCATTCTCCCTGTTCGGTATTGACGCTATGCGATAAATCGATAGGGCGCAATGAAATAAATGTGACAAAATTATGTCAGGCGATCGTGTTGGCCTCGTCTATACATATTATAAAGATTTGATTGTTTGTTTGCATTGAATATGCTCCGAAACTACTGGACCGACTTGAAAAATTCTTTCACCATTAGAAAGCTACATTATCCCCGATGGACATAGGCTACATAATTTTCCCGAATCCCCACGGGAACGAAGTCCCGGGCGGAATGCTAGTAATTTATAAGAGAATAAATGTAAAGAGATCAGCGCATCAGGTAACTCTACTGTCATTGTAAAATCGCCTTTGTTGTAACAGCATAGAATGCGGTAACTTGATGTGAGACAATCTATAATGATAATAACTCTAAAATTATAAATGTTGCATCACCCCGGACATTTGATTGCAATATAACTTTTGAACGGCTGAACCGATTTTGATCAAATCTATCTAAGAACCATCTCGATTACATCAGCTTTCAAACAAAAAAAAACACGTCGAAATCAATCCATTCGTTAAGGAGTTACCATGCCACGGATGGACCCTATACCGATACACGTCAAAAGAGAAATGTTTATTAAAGCAACCCTTATCTAACATAAAAAAAACTTAACGAAACTTAAATATACCTACGTATAAAAGTAAAGGGTTGGCTTTAATAGGCCTCCAATCAGAAATGTTGTGATCCCTTACGGGACTACAACGCTGATCTTCCGTGAATACCTGCAGAGAGCGCTATTTTGTGCAGCCGGCTCTTTAAATTATCGTTAACATTTTATTGTTAGTTTATAAATGTAACACTCCTTTATTTGTCGGGGGTTAGTAAAATAATGGCAGGGAAGCGGGCAGGTCACATATGCTGGAGATATGACCAGAGATGGGGTAGAAAAGTGCTATAGTAGAGACCTCGAACTAGGCGTAGAAGCTTGGGCAGACAACCAAGGAGATGGGCTGACGATCTTGCCAGGATTGCAGGGAAGAACTGGATGCGAAAGACTCGAGATCGAAGAGAGTGGAATACTATGGAAGAGACCTACACTCAGCATTGGGCGTTCATAGGTTGAAGAAGAAGAAGAATAAAATACTGACCAGTCTTTTTCTTCTTTGGCACGTTAGAAGTGGGTGCCGGCGCGGATCGTTTCTTCGTGTCCGCTGCTTTGGACGCGGTAGCGGGCGCTGGCTTGGGCTTCGTCTGCGCCACCTTAGCAACGTTTGCAGCTGGTTTATTACCGCTGAAAGAAAATCATGTCGTTAGTTCCAGTTGTTCAGTAAGAACAAATCAAAGAAAAAATTTTTTATCAAAGAATTGTTGGCGTGGAAAAGAAGTTTATGTAACTCTAAACCTCTTAACTATAAACATATCACATCGATCTATCGAAATATTTAGTGCTTCTTTTTTCTTATAATGGTTCGGCAAATTTCGTATTTCGAATAAATAAATGATTTTCAAAAGACAAGAGCGAGACAGACACTGTTTGCCGAAAGAAAAAGAAAATAGAAGCACTGTACAAAGTTAGTTATTTGAGCACTGTAAATTTGTAACATTAGTTAGGAAATAAGGATTAACAAAATATATGCTTACCTGTTTAAAGTAGTCATGGTCGCAGAATTTCCAGTGAAATTCAAAATGATGTTTTTGGAAGTACCTTCTACCTTTTTTAACGGTTCGGCGACTTTACTGGAAGTTTTACTAGCACTCGCAGGCTTAGCCAAACTTTTCACCACAGGAGTTGTCACTGAAGGTACATCGTCGTCAAGGTCTATTATATCCATAAAGGAATTAGCAATCTGCTTAGCAGCACTCGGAGTCTTTCGAGCTGTAGAAGGCTTTTGTGCAGTAGAAGGCTTTTGCGAAGTAGAAGGCTTTTGCGAAGTAGAAGGCTTTTGTGCCGTAACTGATGATTTGCTGGTAGGTTTCGATGAGGACGGTGTCAAAAAATTATCCAATTTCTTGAGAATCGTGTCCGTTTTGCTGATATTCTTCAAAATACTGTCTTTCGTATTAGGAGTAGTTTTAGCAGGCGTACCTGAAGACGAGCTACTGGATTTCAAAATCGATGTTTTACTCGGTGTGGACGAAGGGTTAATTATTGATGTGCTGCCCCCAAGAGTGGTATCCTTCGGTTTGTCCTTGTTAGACTCGCTAGTATAGTCAGCTGCCTGTATGTGGACGACGTCTTTGAGGATAGAAAGCGGATCGTGGCAAACCTCAGGAGAGGAGGGTCTAGAGTCTTCGCTGCTAGAGGAAGAAGATATCTTTCGAATTCGAGATGGTAATGAAGTAGCAGGTAACCGTGATACTTCTGGAGCTTCTGCAGGTGGTTTCGGAGTCTCCGACGGAGCTATGTTAACCACTTTGGGTACGGGAGCTACCTCAGCGTTGGCGGCAGGATTCTTACGGTTACTTCTCCTTGGTGCCTTGGCCACCGACGGCGCCGGTGTATCATCAGGCGTCCCTCTATTCAAAATCTCTATTTGTCCGGTTTTGGTCACACGCAAAATATCGCCCGGCTTACATACAGTTTTAGCTGGTGCAGGAGTAGAAGGTTGCGTAGGTAGTATGGATTCGGGGGGTTTAGTTAAATTCAGATTTTGAGGTAGTGGGGCTGCTTGGCTTAAGGCGACACCATATTGATTACTTTGTATTATATTCGGTGTGGAGTAAGTAACGTTTTGCATTAAAGTCTGAGGCATCATCATGTTTTGGGGTATTACGTTTTGATTTTGGTAGACGTTCTGCACGTTTTGGTACAAATTCGGCGCGTTTTGGAACATAGTCGGCATGTTTTGTGTCATATTTGACATGTTTGACGTCATATTTGACATGTTATGTGTCATATTCGGTATGTTTTGTGTCATATTCGGCATTTTTTGTGTCATCCCTGGCTGAATGTTGTACATAGCCGGCGTAACACCTGAAGGTAGCATCTTGTTTATTTGTGAACTGGGGATCACGACATAGTTCTTGCCATTGAGCTGGTACTGATTAGCCACTTGGATATTTTGTGCCGGCGGCGGCTTGTAGGGGTTTAAGTGTGGGTTTGCGGCGGTTAAGGAAACCGGTACGGGTGGTTTTGTCGTTGACTTTGTGGCCACTCGTTTACTGGGTTTCCGTGGTTCTATGTGAGGGGTGATTTCTTCTTCATCGCTGTCTAAGCAGATTGTGGCTTCTCGCGGGGGCTGTGGTACCGGATTGGGTGTTGGCTGGCTGGCAGCTGACATGACGGGGGTTAAGCTAGGCTGTGGCATCAACTTCCCTGCTGATATGACTAGTTTCGGTATTGGTGGACGCAAGGCCGAGGTAGAAGCCGCTGAAGTTGCAGCGGACATTCCGCTAGCGGCCAGTACCGAGTTGAGTATGAGGGGCTTGGCTTTCTTCCTGAATATGGTCTTAGGAGGCGCAGGTCGGTCATTAATGATGATGTCATCGTCATCAGGGAGGATGCTTTCTTCTCTTACTTCAGGCGCGAATGGTTCGTCTGGAGTTATGCTGCCTGCGCTGTTAAATCTGTATGATAAGACAAATAATATAAAAAGGTTTTTGTAATGTCAAGGAACTAAAGTTTTGAGGTCTTTTTCAATGAATCAAATTTAAGCTTTTATAATCATAAAACTGGCGATTTCGGCGACTAATGTCTTAAACGAATAATGAAGAGGTATAATAATGTCTAATATCTTTAAATAAAAATGCCCACATAGAAAAATGACATAGTATAAGAATGTGGTAGTAGAAAAAAGACAACTCAAAATAAAGTTGAAGTAGAAAAATGACGACTTTACAAAAATATTGATCTAATCCAGACCTAACAGACTAAGCTCCCGATGCACGAAACCCTACCTCACGAGGTGGCAGATCAGAAATGTAATGTAGTGATAGATACTACTTATGAACACCTGGATTTCAGTAGGTTACCATTGCATATCCTGGAAGAAGTTTAATTTTTTTTCGTCATCGTATTGCTATTTTGATCGAAAATTACATCATAAGGTGGCAGATCAAAACGTTAACTCATCGTAAGAGACAAGTTTGGAGATAACAACCCGCATAGGTTGCCAGCCCAAACCCTGACAGGTTTACAGATCAGCCATGTTAAATGAGCCCCAAAAATGGGGTCAATTATAACTCATCAGGTGGCACGATGAAACTGGTGCAGATCGATTGTCCTAGACGTGCCGTTCATGAATATATAGGGTTGCCTGCATTCAGCCTGGCAGTTTTTCTATTCAGCCAGCTCGAACAATATAACTTAAAATCTTGGAATAACGAGAAATAATTGTATAAATCAGGTGGCAAGATTAAACTGAAGCAAATTGATTGGCCTGGTGGCCAGGTAGTTATAATAGGGCCTATCTATTTAATGAAATCTCTTTTAAAGCAGTTTTACACTATCTAGAGTTTTGAGTTTACGGATAATTTAAAGTGGTCGTTTTTAAAAGTCGTCATTTTTATATCTAGTCTTTTAATTTAAGG
This sequence comes from Aproaerema taeniolella, assembly GCA_949987775.1. NCBI lineage: Eukaryota > Metazoa > Arthropoda > Insecta > Lepidoptera > Gelechiidae > Aproaerema > Aproaerema taeniolella. The sequence continues at coordinate 4,658,760 of OX465261.1, read as the reverse complement.
TGTACTATAATAGAAGTCGTCATTATTATACCTCGTCATTATTCGTTTTAGACATTAGTCGCCGAAATCAAACTGGCTTCCCGCCGGGGACTTCGTTGCCGTGGGAATTTTGGTAATTAATAATATACATTAACCTTCGTCTTGAATCACTCCGTCCATTGGTGAAATCCGTATGAAAAGCCCAGACAGAATCGGCGAGACTTGACATTTAATCGGTTACATATTTACTAATGATGAAAGCTGCAAACTTAGAAATAGAAATACTCACAATCCAACAGGCACAACGGAAGGTTCCTTAGCTGTAACAGAGGGAGTGGGCACCTTAGGTGCAGTTAGTTGAGCGATGGCCTTAGCCTTAAGGCGAGGCCCGGGCCTTCGTTGGATTTCTGGCTTTACGTCCTCAACGGTTCGTTCAGCTGCTACAGGTTGCTCTGTTTGCGGCGCTGGGACCGATTTGTTTTTCTGGAGTTTCTCCAATATTTCTCGTCCTAAAACCTGTTGATGTTGTATTTAAGAAACAATTAGTGGTTATTTATGGATCTTTTCGCAGTTTGCGATCTAAATGTCTTCTTATTTTTGTCCTATTTCAGAGTCTGGTATGCTTGAAAACGATCGAGGATTTGGTAAATCATGTAATTCTTCTTACCAGTTTCCATCGAGGGGTACGAGCCTTCCTTCGAAACTCGAAGGGGATTTAGGCCATAGTCCACCACGCTGGCCTAATGCGGGTTGGTGGACCGCTCGTCTTTCGAAAACGAATTTTCTTAGACGTGCGAATTTCATCACGATGTTTTCCTTCACCAGCGATAATTAATCAGAAATCCGTACATAAATCCGAAAAGCCGAATTTAGTGGTACAGACCCACATCAAGATTTGAATTGAACCCGTAACCTTCAAGTCTTGCTGGGCTAGCTTAAGTTTTTAATGGCTTCATAGACTAATGGGTTTATTTAATTTTTGAATTAAATATTCGACGCTATTCAGACTTTGCTGAAACTTCAGATAGATACAATAATTCTTGTGCGACTATTCAACTTACCTTTATAGCAATATCATAAATAGGTCCGCTTGTGATTTGCACTCCAGTGGTTTCTATCTCTTTCTTCGCTTTCAAGGCGCTGTATTGAGCTGCAAGTGTAGCCGCGTCTTCATCCAACATTGGGTTTCCTTCTAAATACGTGTGCGCTATTATCTTTATGAAGTTTTTGTTGCTTAGCAAAGAAACGTGTAGAGGAACGTTATTTGTCTCCGGTTTCTGTGGTTCTGATTTTACTACAACTTTGTCAGTCTCGGCTACTGTTTTAGCAGTTTCAGTTACTGTATTACTAGCTTTAGCTGCTGTGTTATCAGCTTTGGCTGGTTTATTATCAGCTTTAGCTGCTTTATTATCAGCTTTGGCTGCTGTATTGTCAGCTTTGGCTGCTGTATTATCAGCTTTGGCAGCTTTGGCTGCAGTGTTATCAGCTTTGGCTGCTGTATTATCAGCTTTAGCTGAAGTTTTATCAGCTTTGGCTGGTGGTCTTCCAGGTTTTCGTTTAGTTCTAGTTGTAGGCTTTGGTGTCGGCTCGTCATCGTCACTTAATACTATACTGTCATTAGTTTGTGTGATTGGATGAGTGCTAATTTCTTTCTCAGTCTTGACAGGTGTTTCTGTCTGTGGAGTTTCAGGTACTGCTTCTTGAGCATTGTCGATGTGCCATTCTTCGTTTTGGAGATCGTCATTTTGCCAATCGTCGTCGCCGTCGAGATCGATAACCGCGTCGTTGTTGACCTCCATTTGCCTCTCTGCAAGTAGAGCCGCTCGGCGCCGGCCCGTGTTTTCAGGCAGCGGTATTTCTGGAGCGGGTTCCGGCTGTGGTTCTGGCGGCATTTCTGATTTCCGCTTCCTGCCTCGCTTTTTCGGTGCTTTCGTATCCGGCTGTATCGCCGGCTCTTGCTCGGCCGGTTGCGGTTTTGGTTCATCTTCAGGCGCTTTCACAGTCATAAGAACATCGGCGATGCTCTTAGCCAGATTGTTGTTAAGTCCTTTCGGCATTTTTTTGGTCAAAACCATATTCCGAACACTGGACACTAATTTTGCTATCTCGGTATGTGATTGCGTTGTGAAATTGTGTTTTATAAGGAGATTCATGACTTTGTTTATGAGTTGTTCTTCTATTTCTTCTTTTTCAGCTGTTTTTGGTGTAGGCGGTGGGGTTGGTTCAGGTTCGGACTTGGATTTTTTAGCTCTACCCTTTCCTTTTTTAATTTTGAGAGGCGGTATGGGTGGCGGAGCTTGCGGTTCAGTTTTGACTTGGCCTTCTGTTTCTGGTTGAGTGGGAAGGATAGACGAGGGTCCGGGCATTTCGATGTTTGTTGCAAGATTCGGCGGAAGGTTTGGCATTGACAGATGTAAAGCGAAGCTCGATGTTAGTTGGTTCTGCATCTCTGTAAAAGGAATAAAGTAGTGAAAGACTTTGAAACAAAATAGATCTAAGACTCTAAATGTACAACACGCAGAATGAGCAAAACGCAAAATGTACAAAACAGGCCTAAGGGCTCATTCACGGCGACGATGACTGAGACGAGACCGAGAGGTAGCGGGTACGAATCCTGGTCACGGACATGCACCAATGGATATTATTTATGTGTGCAGTGTGTAGACCCTATAATAACGTCGATGGGCTTACCTCTTGTTATAAAAATGAATCCCTGTTTCTTCTGGTCACGCTATAACTTGAGAACGGCGTGACCGATTTGGATGATTTTTTTGTTGGTGTGTTTCTTATTGCCATAACCATATTTAAAAAAGAAATGAAAATTCACCAGGACAACTCCCACGGGAACGAAGTTGCGGACTGACAGCTAGTAATATTCATATTATTCTACACTTTAATAAAATAACTTTTATTCTAATAACTAAAAGAATTAAATAAATGGTCAACACCAGGTCTGTTATGCAAGTGTATGTGAACACAGGTCTTCTTGTACATTTTGCGCTTTGCTCATTTTGCGTGTTGTGATCATTCTGCGTGTTGTACATGGACAACGGCACATCATGCTATTCAAAACTGTAAAATTTCTTCAATCGATTTTCTATTTTATCTCCAAGCATTAGAGTTTACTATCCATTGGGGAAATTTGACAGTTTGCAGTAACCTAATATGCTGTTGACTGTACATTCTGCGTATTTTTTACTGTGCGATTTGTACATTTTGAGTGTCATGCTCATTTTGCGTTTTGTACATTATGCTCCGAAGACGATTTTTTCACCTTGACCACCTGAATCAGAAGGGCTTAAAAAGTTAAACGTGTTTGACGTTAGACGTGTTAATACGCGACTGCGTAGCTGTTTATAGAAAGTGCTATCCACGAAGACGAGCTCCAACAATTTTTTGACTCTTCCCAAAAGTCCCCTACTGAGTATTTTTTGAAATGTTGAAAAATCTCAGCATGTTGTGCTTGAAACGCCAGGTATGAAAATATTATTAAGATTGTTTAGAAATTAGTAGTAAGTTCAAAAAATTTTAACTAGACTTGTTGAGCCCCTGCTCGGTGTGTGACGTTAGTGCGTGCGTGTGTGTGTGTGTGTGTGCGTATACTACAGTACTGACGTTTGTGCGCATGCTCCTGCTGGAACTGCCTCCACACCGCGTCGCGCTCGGTCTCGTTGAGCCCCTGCTCGGTGTGTGACGTTAGTGCGTGCGTGTGTGTGTGTGCGTATACTACAGTACTGACGTTTGTGCGCATGCTCCTGCTGGAACTGCCTCCACACCGCGTCGCGCTCGGTCTCGTTGAGCCCCTGCTCGGTGTGTGACGTTAGTGCGTGCGTGTGTGTGTGTGCGTATACTACAGTACTGACGTTTGTGCGCATGCTCCTGCTGGAACTGCCTCCACACCGCGTCGCGCTCGGTCTCGTTGAGCCCCTGCTCGGTGTGTGACGTTAGTGCGTGCGTGTGTGTGTGTGCGTATACTACAGTACTGACGTTTGTGCGCATGCTCCTGCTGGAACTGCCTCCACACCGCGTCGCGCTCGGTCTCGTTGAGCCCCTGCTCGGTGTGTGACGTTAGTGCGTGCGTGTGTGTGTGTGCGTATACTACAGTACTGACGTTTGTGCGCATGCTCCTGCTGGAACTGCCTCCACACCGCGTCGCGCTCGGTCTCGTTGAGCCCCTGCTCGGTGTGTGACGTTAGTGCGTGCGTGTGTGTGTGTGCGTATACTACAGTACTGACGTTTGTGCGCATGCTCCTGCTGGAACTGCCTCCACACCGCGTCGCGCTCGGTCTCGTTGAGCCCCTGCTCGGTGTGTGACGTTAGTGCGTGCGTGTGTGTGTGTGCGTATACTACAGTACTGACGTTTGTGCGCATGCTCCTGCTGGAACTGCCTCCACACCGCGTCGCGCTCGGTCTCGTTGAGCCCCTGCTCGGTGTGTGACGTTAGTGCGTGCGTGTGTGTGTGTGCGTATACTACAGTACTGACGTTTGTGCGCATGCTCCTGCTGGAACTGCCTCCACACCGCGTCGCGCTCGGTCTCGTTGAGCCCCTGCTCGGTGTGTGACGTTAGTGCGTGCGTGTGTGTGTGTGCGTATACTACAGTACTGACGTTTGTGCGCATGCTCCTGCTGGAACTGCCTCCACACCGCGTCGCGCTCGGTCTCGTTGAGCCCCTGCTCGGTGTGTGACGTTAGTGCGTGCGTGTGTGTGTGTGCGTATACTACAGTACTGACGTTTGTGCGTATGCTCCTGCTGGAACTGCCTCCACACCGCGTCGCGCTCGGTCTCGTTGAGCCCCTGCTCGGTGTGTGACGTTAGTGCGTGCGTGTGTGTGTGTGTGTGCGTATACTACAGTACTGACGTTTGTGCGCATGCTCCTGCTGGAACTGCCTCCACACCGCGTCGCGCTCGGTCTCGTTGAGCCCCTGCTCGGTGTGTGACGTTAGTGCGTGCGTGTGTGTGTGTGCGTATACTACAGTACTGACGTTTGTGCGCATGCTCCTGCTGGAACTGCCTCCACACCGCGTCGCGCTCGGTCTCGTTGAGCCCCTGCTCGGTGTGTGACGTTAGTGCGTGCGTGTGTGTGTGTGCGTATACTACAGTACTGACGTTTGTGCGCATGCTCCTGCTGGAACTGCCTCCACACCGCGTCGCGCTCGGTCTCGTTGAGCCCCTGCTCGGTGTGTGACGTTAGTGCGTGCGTGTGTGTGTGTGCGTATACTACAGTACTGACGTTTGTGCGCATGCTCCTGCTGGAACTGCCTCCACACCGCGTCGCGCTCGGTCTCGTTGAGCCCCTGCTCGGTGTGTGACGTTAGTGCGTGCGTGTGTGTGTGTGCGTATACTACAGTACTGACGTTTGTGCGCATGCTCCTGCTGGAACTGCCTCCACACCGCGTCGCGCTCGGTCTCGTTGAGCCCCTGCTCGGTGTGTGACGTTAGTGCGTGCGTGTGTGTGTGTGCGTATACTACAGTACTGACGTTTGTGCGCATGCTCCTGCTGGAACTGCCTCCACACCGCGTCGCGCTCGGTCTCGTTGAGCCCCTGCTCGGTGTGTGACGTTAGTGCGTGCGTGTGTGTGTGTGCGTATACTACAGTACTGACGTTTGTGCGCATGCTCCTGCTGGAACTGCCTCCACACCGCGTCGCGCTCGGTCTCGTTGAGCCCCTGCTCGGTGTGTGACGTTAGTGCGTGCGTGTGTGTGTGTGCGTATACTACAGTACTGACGTTTGTGCGCATGCTCCTGCTGGAACTGCCTCCACACCGCGTCGCGCTCGGTCTCGTTGAGCCCCTGCTCGGTGTGTGACGTTAGTGCGTGCGTGTGTGTGTGTGCGTATACTACAGTACTGACGTTTGTGCGCATGCTCCTGCTGGAACTGCCTCCACACCGCGTCGCGCTCGGTCTCGTTGAGCCCCTGCTCGGTGTGTGACGTTAGTGCGTGCGTGTGTGTGTGTGCGTATACTACAGTACTGACGTTTGTGCGCATGCTCCTGCTGGAACTGCCTCCACACCGCGTCGCGCTCGGTCTCGTTGAGCCCCTGCTCGGTGGAGCCCCGCAGCAGCGAGTCGTGCTCGTGCACGGCGTGCAGCGCCGGCAGCCGCGCCACCCGCAGCAGCGCCACGTCGCACACGCCCACCGCCACGCCGCCCGCCACGCTAGCGCCGATCTCGTCGTACCTAACGACACACACATCAATATCAAGTGACTTTTTACGGCTCCGTACCCAAAGGTTAAAACGGGACCCTATTACTAAGACACGCTGTCCGTCCGTCCATCTGTCACCAGGCTGTATCTCATGAACCGTTATATTTAGTTAAAATTTTCAAAGATGATGTATTTCTGTTGCCGCTATAACAATAAATATTAAAAAACAAAATAAAATTAATATTTAAGTGGGTCCTATACAACAAACGTGATATTTTTGCTCGTTTTTATAGATAATGGTACGGAACCCTTCGTGCGCGAGTCCCGACTCGCACTTAGCCGGTTTTTATTTTATTTTATCAGCCCATATCGTCCCCACCGAGGAGCACGGGCCTCCTTTTCGTAACACGGAGGGGATTTAGGCCATCGCGTATGTCATTCTAAGACTGACTACAGTTAGAGGAAAACTGGTCATAATAAACAGCACAAACATGACTAATCTTACTCCTTTCGCACACACTTTGATGGCAACATTTTAGTCAACCACATACAGCATAGGATTGCACTAAAATACATCTTTACATACCAATTACTGTTTTAAAAATCTTAATCACTTGATATACTTTTGTAATTAGTACAGTCTCTTCCCTCAATTAAGTATCCATCCATGGTTCTTATCTGCTGGTGACAAGATTCAAATTAGAACTAGCTTGACCCTTTTTGGGGGATTGTGTGTTATAAATTGTTATTTTGAATCAAACCTCCGTATACAATAAATCAATTTTTTTATTATTATAAGATGGGTTAACTCTTGACCATAATGGTCAAAGATGAGGTCGACGATGGAGCGAGTTAACCCAGAAATGCCTATAAAGGCACTGGTACTCCCACGCACCGACGGAACACAGCGAGCTGTTTGGCGTCGGACTTCGGTAGGATGGTGGACGCGAAACAGACGGCCTTTTACAGAGCCTACCACACCGCATGAGACCATAGGACCTTAAATTCAGAAAAAAATTAAGTATCATTGCCTGGGATGGATTACTAGGAGGCAGGTCTCATTTGTGTTTCCTTAGTCGCCTCTTACGACACCCACGGAAAGAGATGGGGTGGTGTTACTCTCAACCGATCACCACACGAATAAAATTTACTCGTACAAGAATACTCTAGCCCTTTAACTTGTGGCATTGAGTGTACAGATTGTATTTTGAATTAGACATCCTGTAAACAATAAATCACATATTTACTCGTACAAGAGTACTTTTAGCCTTTGGGGCATTAAGTGTATTTTGAATCAGACATCCTGTACACAATCAATCACATATTTACTCGTACAAGAGTACTCTTAGCCCTTTAACTTGGGGTATTGAGTGTACAAATTGTATTTTGAATCAGTACACAATCAATCACATATTTACTCGTACAAGAGTACTCTTAGCCCTTGGGGCATTGAGTGTACAAATTGTATTTTGAATTAGACATCCTGTACACAATAAATCACATATTTACTCGTACAAGAGTACTCTTAGATCTTTAACTTGGGGTATTGAGTGTACAAATTGTATTTTGAATCAGACATTCTGTACACAATCAATCACATATTTACTCGTACAAGAGTACTCTTAGCCCTTGGGGCATTGAGTGTACAAATTGTATTTTGAATTAGACACCTGTACACAATCAATCACATATTTACTCGTACAAGAGTACTCTTAGCCCTTGGGGCATTGAGTGTACAAATTGTATTTTGAATCAGACATCCTGTACACAATCAATCACATATTTACTCGTACAAGAGTACTCTTAGCCCTTGGGGCATTGAGTGTACAAATTGTAATTTGCATCAGACATCCTGTACACAATAAATCACATATTTACTCGTACAAGAGTACTCTTAGCCCTTGGGGCATTGAGTGTACAAATTGTATTTTGAATTAGACATCCTGTACACAATAAATCACATATTTACTCGTACAAGAGTACTCTTAGCCCTTTAACTTGGGGTATTGAGTGTACAAATTGTATTTTGAATCAGACATCCTGTACACAATCAATGACATATTTACTCGTACAAGAGTAATTACGACTTGGGGTGATTTGTTTGACTAGGGTTGCGTTACGCACTTATTGATTTTATTAATTTGGAATATTTGAGTTAAACTAAGTAATTATTTTACATGTGACCTTTTGTACTTACTTGTATAATTCCGTGAGTTCTGCCAAGTTGTAATGGCGGTCGATCTGCTGCTCGTCTACGACACGACACGCCACGGCCTGCTTTGTAACTGAACGCTCGTATATCTTCTGCTCCATTGTTCCCTGTTCAACAAATTTAAAGTATTAATTTTTGAATTTTTAGCGATGGCCAGTTTTGTAGTGACGCTAACTTTTGATCAACGGGTCTTGGGTTCGTTTCCCGGGTCTGGGATGTTCATTCGGCTTTGTGTATATTCCAAATAAAGTATTTTATATTCTATTCCAGACCCACGACACAAGGGAAAAAGTTTAGTGTGGACCTTTGAGTGTGTATGTTTATTTATTTATTTATATCGTAACAAGTTTCTTTTAAACTGCAGTTTGGGCGCATTAATCCAATTGGTGGTCCATAGTTTGTAGAAACACACCGTATTCACAGAAGTTTTGTGTTCGGATAAATAATGTTAGTTCAGTATAGACATATATTGTTAACTATTTCGTTTCTTTCAGGTTGGCCAAGACAGCTCTTTTTCGATGTCAATTTTTCTGCTGCTGCTAATTTCATATAGGTTTCTTGGGGAAAGTTGTGAAGAATCACTTCCTAAAGTTTCGCTAACTTATTTAAAAATCACCCCATATATTCAATGTTAACTTACCAAAGCAACCAATCTGTAGATATAGCAGTCTTTCTTCTGTCCGAAGCGGTACACGCGGAATATGCTCTGGATGTCGTGCGCGGGGTTCCACGAGGTGTCGAAGATGATGACGCGGTTCGCGGCCACCATGTTTAGGCCCAGGCAGCCCGCGCGGGTTGAGATCAGGAATAATCTAACAAACAGTTTTGAACCTTAGCCCTATAGGAATAAAGTTTAAATTGCGCGTGGTAAAACTACGGTATAATTTACATCGTAACTTTCTACATAGTTGGACTTTACCATTAAAATATAAACGTATTTGATTCTAAAGACTGATTTATATACTTTAGTATGCACATTCCAAAATTTAATTTACCGAGCGAACGCGAAGTGTGCGAAGCGTCTCTGTTTCAGACAAGGCAAAAATGCTTTTGTATGTCCAGATGTCCGGCTGTTCTCCGCTACAGGTCGAATTTCTCAACCGATTCTAAGATGCCTAATTTGGGATACCGTGCGATGAAGGCGACCAATGTTCAGATACACGACACTTACAAAAAAATCCGTCTGTTGGCTGAATAAATATAATTAAAAACCTCAAACTTACTTGGTCTTGTGGTTGTGCTCAGCATTGAACTCGCGACACCATTTCTGGCGCACCTCGGCCGGCACTGAGCCGTCGAGTCTGTAGTACTCTTGGCCCAAGCTCCACTTGTTTATCTTCTTTAAAAAATACTCCAACGCGTCAAGTGTGATTAGCGACGTCGAAAAGATTAAACTAAAAGAAAAGTTTAAACGTTTTTTAGGGAAACAGAGATTCGGGTTATATGAGCCCGAATCTCTTTTAAGTTAGCGTGAATAGGCGTGAATCTTTTGAGTGAGCTTGCTACAGCCTCGACCACAACTTCACCCTTTAGCTAGATTGTGGTCAAGAGAGCCCATAATATCATTCTTTTTTTTAAATAACAAAGGGTTATTTCCGCAATAACCAAGAATCAAGTATTTTTTTTAATAATTGTAGGTATTCTCCTAGTCTAGTAGCTATTTCACTTCGGTTGCGGGATCCTATGACATTCTCCGTCTGGAGAAGTCCCAACTACACCTTATAGCACAACAGAAGGTTTTATGTCAATCGCAGCCGCAATGCTGCAACCTGTATAAATTACGTCAATTCGTTAGTCCGCGAAGAATGAAATTAGATGTCAGTGCATCTCCACTAACGCTATACAGATGATAGTGATGACAGGTAGATACAACTATATACGGGCTTTAGGTAAATCTCTTTCAACCTCCCGGGTGGTTAATCAGTCCATGAAACTGAACAACTTCCCCAAGAAACATAAATCAAAATACGAAAAAAAATATTTTGATCTCCCATACAAAATGCGCTATATGCTGATGAAGTTTGTATGGGAACACAACATTATTTTTTCGTATTTTGACCTATGTTCCTTGGGGAAGTTGTTCAGTTTCATGGACTGATTAACCACCCGAGAGTTTGAGATTTACCTAAAGCCCTGTAGTTCGCATGTTGGTGCCCAAATTGTAAAAAATCTATGATCACTTACACTTTATCACCAAGTTCGATGCACTCATCGAGGATACGGAAGACCACCACGAACTTGTTGGAACTGTCGAGGGACTCCAGCATGTTCCCATTGTCCAGATAGTCTAGCCACCAGGTCTCTGTGTCTGTCGGCTTTATGTCCTCTGATGCTGCGAGATCTTCGTGGGCTAAGTCGTCTTCTAGCTTCTCCGCTGGAATATTAAGGTTCAAATAATAACAGGGCGAGCGTACACGTATGAATGAATGAATGAATGAATTGTTTATTTCTGCACACAAAAAAAACTTACATTACTACATTATATTAAATTAATTGATTTAAAATTGAAATTAAAAATTAAAGCATATAATAAAAAAAATTGAATTACAATAAAAAAAGTAAATGATTAGACTTACATAAATAAAATAAAACAGAAGGAAATGTGCTGCAGAAACAGGCCGTAGCTCAGTGACAATTTTGCCGCTGGATGCGACAAAGCACTGATTTTCAGCTACCGCCTGCGAGGTGTGCCGAGTGCGAGTGTGATCGGTGTTGTGTAATGTGTTGTGAAAGTGATAGTGTGCTTATGTAGAGATATGTTTAAAAATTCGTCAATTTAATGAGATTTAATTATCAGTAATGATTGTAGAACAATTATAATCAATTCAATTATTAAATCTGAGAAAAATATTATTAAAAATAAAATTAAAAAAATTAATAGAATGTCATTAGATTAAAATAATAATTATTAATTGCATATATTAAAAAACAAAAAAAAAATACATATAAAATGTTAAAACCAGTTATGAGATGAGATGTCGTCCAAGGAAATCTAAGCAACGAAGTGCTTTGGGAATACCCAATTTTTGTTTTTCTAGAAGATATGCCTTGAAATGTTTCTTGAATGTAAACTTTGTAGCATGTAGCCTCATTGGGGGGGGGATATCATTCCAGCACCTCGTTGCCTGATGTCGGAAGCTTCCCTCAAAAGCCACAGTCTTATGGATATAAGGTATGAGTGGACGACGAACTAGTCTGTAGTGTATGTCATTAGTTTTAGAAAACTGGATCCTAGCGTGTAAATATTCTGGCTTTTTAAATTTTACAACGTCAAATACCAGACTTGCGAGATGCAACTGCCTTCGTGACTCCATCTTTAACATCGACGCTTCGTTTAGAAATGGCGTAACATGACCCCGATACGGAACATCAAAACAAAATCTACAGCAGGCATTTTGCACACGCTGTACCAGCTTTTGGGTCTTTACCAACAAACGCGGCCCATAGACCACGTCTCCATAATTAAGTCTGGAAAGGACCAAACCCTCAACCAGAGTAATACGTGATTTCAGACTTAGAAGGTTGCGGATTTTATATAAGACTTTTAATCGAAAAAAACACGTTCTAACCAGATTCATCACATGACTTTCAAAACGCAGCAAACTATCAAGAGTCAGTCCCAAATTTTTTGCCTCATCAACACGACCTATTAACTGTCCCGATACCGTGATCAGGGGTGACTGATTAATGATTTTGGTTACCAGGGTACGAGTCCCGAGCACCATGAATTTTGATTTGGTCTGGTACATGTGTATACGTATTTGTGTGCGTGCATTTATGTAGTATGTACGCATACGTGTGCGTACACGCGCCCGCAACTTTCTGTTCGGATAGCTCGCACACTATCACGTGCTTGTACAGAGGCCAGCGCATCAGATTACCCCAATTTATTGAAAAACCGCTCTTATCGCAACAGCACACAGTGCACGCACGTGCAACCTATCACGCGGACCTCGTCTAACTACAAATTCAAAATATTATTATATATTAGTGCAGGCGTATATTACTTTTATATGGGAAATGCTATTCACTAGTATTCACGTAATTAATATTTGATAATCAAAGCATGGTATCAGAGGTTGCCGAAATTAGCGGCTAAATTTTGTACCGTACGTATAAGAAAGCGTATTTTAACTGTATATCTGCTGCTCTGTTTTGACTTACGTTTGATTTTAGTCTTGTCGGAATCATCCCGAGCCTTCATCTGGAAGTTATGTAGAACTTGCGGATGCGACCAGATTTTCTGCAGCGTGTGGAAGTCTTTCAGAATCCCGGTTTTCTTCTGCTTCCCCGAATAATTGTCTATGTAGTGCTTGTATAAGTCCCATTGTACCTTCGTCAGTGATATAAATACTGTGTATTCGTGTTTTTTTGGTAGATATGGGTATAGAACTGAAGCTTCTTGTCTTTGTAAACACCCTTCTAAGACTTTGTGTAGAATGTGTGTCCGTTGCTTCATTAGTTTGATGTCTTCTTCTTGCGAGTCTCTGTGCTGTCCGTTCATAATTGGATTTTCAAATCTGTGAATAAAGTTATTGTAGATTTATCGGGGAACTTTTCTGTATTTGATAGCTGTTGTAAGCTCTGATCAACTAAAGGACTAAGGCAATTGTCCTAATTACTACATTAACACCCATATTCTAAGGAGTTAACTCGAGATTTCCTCGACTCCACTCAACCTCTGTCAAGGATTTTGAAGTTTTTATTTGACACTTCCGTCCTCGACTTTACAATTTTCCTAAGTGGAGTCGAGGATGATTTGAGTAATCAACTGTCAAAGTTAAGGTACCTCGCGACCTACCTTAAGATTTTCTTAACGCTTTATTCGATGCTTGAACTTGTTGTATGCTACTTTTTCATATAAAAAATGAATTATTTTGAAGATTTCGTGGATTATCTTTATGATAATAAATCGTTAAAGAATAATATCGAATAAATATTTACGGTAGCTAGTGCCATCTATCGTCGAGTAGCTGTATGCCACGTTCAAGGAATCTTGAGGTGACAACTAAGAATACCAAATTCGAGGTCGTTTCGAGGATTTCCTTAGCTGAAGTTGAGTGGAGGAAGTTTCGAGTTAACTTCTTAGAATACGGGTGTTAGCTTCACTGTATGTGTTGCAGAATTAATTAATGATTTTTAGTCTTAAAATACATCTTAAGGATAAAAGTAGAATTATTGGAGACTTATTATTGGAGACTTTTTTTACTGATGTTTAGGAATGTGTTTAACACTGTTATTATTTTTAATTAAAAATAACACTTACCGATTAGAATACTCCGAATACGTTCCTAGTAGGTTCGGTTTGACAAAGTTGACCATACAATAATACTCTCTCAAGTTATTCTGCATCGGCGTGCCGGTCAGCACGATACGTCTTTTGGTCGCTACTCGGCTCATAGCAACGGCTAAAACTGAGCAGTCGTTCTTTAGCAAATGCCCTTCATCACAGATGATTATATCTGGTCCTGGGTCGAGTAATGCCGTCCGGATTTTGTTGACGATGGTGGGCCGGACGTCGTCGAGTTCCGGACAAATGGTGGTGAGACTCCGGAACAGTTCGTATCCGATGATGAAAATGCCGCCGCCGTTATACCAGTCTTCTAATTGGTAAGCGCGTTCGTAAGTCTTTTTAAGTTTTGATAACTCGAACACCTGGGTAAGTATTGATATTCTATTATTAAGTAAACTATCTAGTGGTCAACAAGTTCCGTACTGCTTCTGAAGCCTCGTGAGTTCTAATTCATTTACAGGAGTCTATGTAGCACAATTTTATTTTATCGAATAAATGTATTATAATAAAAATGTGTACTTTACCTGAAGTTTTCTATTCCGTTTCTTTGGCTTAAAACAGATTATTAATAATGTGTCAATTATAGTATTAAATTTTTAACTACTACAATACTACAGAAAACTGATTTTTAAATAGTAACTAATTAACTATATTGTGCATATGGTAAGATAATGTTACTTGGTAATATTCTCACTAACACATTCCTGAGTTTAATCTTTTATTCAGATTTCCGAGGCGATACTCAAATAGAAGAGGTTGATTTAGTTTGAGCCATGGTGCAACTTATATCAATAAGTGACAAAACAAAATTAAATACGAAAATTTTCACCTCCACAACTGAAAATTGGCAAAAGGCGTTCTTATCTCTATAGACTGAGATCCCAGAGCTAACCTTGGCCGACGGCCAATTTTCAGCTACCAGGTTCTGAAGGTACTTTCAAAAATTACTCACTTGTCTGGAAGTCTGGGTGGTACAAACAATATTGTTACAGTTCCCTGAACAGCATATAAAAAAAATCACGGCTCAGATTGTAGGTACCTACAATCGCATAAATTACTTGCGAGATGTAAAGCGTCTGGTAGAAATTACAGCCGACGGAGACTGTCTGGCGGTGTTGATCATTAATTTTTATATTTAATTAATTATAATCTATAAGACATCACCACCCAGACTTCAAGACAAGTGAGTAATTTTTGTAAGTACCTTCAGAACCTGGTAGCTGAAAATTGGCCTTCGGCCCAGGTTAGCTGGTATTCATACGTAACTAGTACGTACTAGCACTACTATTTCCCACACATTTAGTTAATGAGAAAGTAAGTAAGGTCTGTCGGCCCTGGGATCTCAGTCTACTAGAAGTGACCTCTGATTGATAATACTATGAATTATTTTTTCAGTTTTTTATAAAAAAATAAGTATAAGTACCTTGATTTGATCAGTGACAGGGCCGATCCACTTGTGTATTTCGTCCACCCAGTTGAGTACTGTGGAGAGTGGACAACACACCAGGACTCGTTGCATGCCTACCCGAGGATGGGTCAGCACCTGATGAAAAAAAAAACAGCTTATAATAAACAAGAATACAATAAGTCAGCTCCTATCACAAAAATATTATATCATAAAAATATTTTATGACGATCATTGAATACATGATTTGAAAAAAAAAACTCACGGCATGCAGCAGCGCTAAGACCTGCAATGTCTTGCCGAGCCCCATGCAGTGCGCCAGTATACAACCACCGCCTGGGTGGCCCGATTCCACCTTCTCTAGACTTTCGAAGCACGCATCCCACATGAATTTGACACCTTCGTACTGGAACAATAAGAAGATTTAATTAAATGAGACTGTTAAAATGGAAAGGTATAATTTTGGGGATAGTCGTAAAGGTTCAGAATTATTATGATGAGCTTTGTAAATCGCTCTACCCCGATTTGATGTTGATACCGGATGTTGTACTTTTACTAAACACAGACACAAATTATTGAACTAACTGCTCATGTATTATGATTATGACTGAACTAACTTGTCAATTTATTATTGAACTAACTTTGCATGTTTTATTATTGAACTATCTGCGCCGGCTGGCTGCGGGAGCAGGGTGAGTCGGAGCACGAGTAATAAGAAGATTACATTTAGGCTGGATTATATTTATTATACGAAACACTTAAACGGTATAATAAATAAAATGGTATATTATGAGCGGGCGTGCGCCTGCGATGGAAACTCAGGTAGGTCTGTATCATCCTAGCGAATGACAACTAGAAGTGTTCAATTTCGAATTTGGATTAGGAATGCCAAAACTGAAGAGTAAAAATGTCGCGAAAAGAGAATGGAGAAGGAGGATGAAGACGAGGGGCATGCCGTCTCGTTAAATATCTTTTCTTGTTTAATTATTGAACTATCTTTTCATGTTTAATTATTGAACTATCTTTTCATGTTTAATTATTGAACTAACTTTTCATGTTTTATTATTCAACTAACTTGTCATGTTTTATTATTGAACTAGCTTTTCATGTTTTATTATTGAACTAACTTTCATGTTTTATTATTGAACTAACTTTTCATGTTTAAATACTGAACTACTCGTAGCTTTTCATGTTTTATTATTGAACTAGCTTTTCATGTTTTATTATTGAACTATCTTTTCATGTTTTATTATTGAACTATCTTTTCATGTTTTATTATTGAACTATCTTTTCATGTTTTATTATTGAACTATCTTTTCATGTTTTATTATTGAACTATCTTTTCATGTTTCATTATTGAACTAGCTTTTCATGTTTTACTATTGAACTAGCTTTTCATGTTTTATTATTGAACTAGCTTTTCATGTTTTATTATTGAACTATCTTTTTTCATGTTTAAAAACTGAACTAGATTTTCATGTTTTATTATTGAACTAACTTTTCATGTTTTATTATTAAACTAACTTTTCATGTTTTATTATTGGACTAATTTTTCATGTTTTATTATTGAACTATCTTTTCATGTTTTATTATTGAACTAACTTTTCATGTTTTATTATTGAACTATCTTTTCATGTTTAAAAACTGAACTAGCTTTTCATGTTTTATTATTGAACTAGCTTTTCACGTTTTATTATTGAACTAACTTTTCATGTTTTATTATTGAACTAGCTTTTCATGTTTTATTATTGAACTAGCTTTTCATGTTTTATTACTGAACTAGCTTTTCATGTTTTATTATTGAACTATCTTTTCATGTTTTATTATTGAACTAACTTTTCATGTTTTATTATTGAACTATCTTTTCATGTTTAAAAACTGAACTAGCTTTTCATGTTTTATTATTGAACTAGCTTTTCACGTTTTATTATTGAACTAACTTTTCATGTTTTATTATTGAAGTAGCTTTTCATGTTTTATTATTGAACTAGCTTTTCATGTTTTATTATTGAACTAGCTTTTCATGTTTTATTATTGTACAAATTTTTCATGTTTTATTATTGAACTATCTTTTCATGTTTTATTATTGAACTAACTTTTCATGTTTTATTATTGAACTATCTTTTCATGTTGAAAAACTGAACTAGCTTTTCATGTTTTATTATTGAACTAGCTTTTCATTTCATGTTTAATTATTGAACTAACTTTTCATGTTTTATTATTAAACTAGCTTTTCATGTTTTATTATTTAACTAACTTTTCAGCTTTCCGCCCACGACTTCGTTCACGTAGATAATTAGTTTAATGTTATCCTGTATGAAAATAGGGTTCGATCTGTTTCTCGGTTCTGTACTTGATACTGGCATTTTCGCTATTCTCTATTTTTATTTCTATTAATTAATTAAAATACTCTGACATTGGCAAAAAACTACGATTGTTGACGCTCCAAAAAATTTAAATAAATTGCAGTTTTTTTACTAGAATCGGCTTGCAGGTAAGATGACAAGACAGAAAGTAAATTCTCACAACCCAAATCGCGTGCACTCGCTGAGTATACGCGATAAGTCACATCTTACTAACCTGATGTGCCTTCATGACCTTGGTGAAGAAGGGGTGCACGGAGACGAGCGGGCGATGCTCCTCGAAGCTGTACTCAAGACACACCTCGTCGTTGATCACCACCACGTTCACACCATCTTCCACGCCTAGCTCTTCTCTCTGTATCGAATTGGGGATGTTATGTAATGATTTTCTGGCGTTTACCGCACTTAGCCTCTCAATTCCCGCATGCTTCTGATAGAGATCCCGGGTGAAGCAGTTTAGTGGAGTAAACTGAACAACTTTCCCCAAGGAACATAGGTGAAAAATTGGTAATTGTTAAGATACTAGATCGCCCGTGAAATGTTCCAGACCAACCGTCTACTTTATACAGATCTCTTTTAAGTTCGAGTAAAAAGGCATCTTCTGGGTTAGCTTGCTACATGCTCCACCACATCTTCGCCCCTGGGCTAGATAGTGGTTAAAAGCAAACCCTAATCTATATTTAAAAAAAACCTAGGCCTAGATGCCGTCGATTTTGAGGCAGTGTTATAACCATCGAGCCATTAAACCGAACAAATATGACTGCGAAAATGGAAAACTTTCGTGATAATCGTTAAGGTTCAAAATTAGTGCGATGAGCTATTGCAAATAGCTCTTATTGACTACCCCGAAAGTTGTACCTTTTACTAAACACAGTCACAAATGGTCCGATTCTTATCAAGTGCGTAATTTACATTGTTTTAAACGATAAACATCAAACATACAACTCACCAATCTGGCCTGTCGTTGAATGAGTCTGCGTTTCCTTTCGAACTCTTCCATGTTTGCTATCACAGTACTTCTTTGCAGGGATTTTTTGTCTATGACCTGTTAAACAAAATGTATATTACGGTTTTTTCTTAACTTAATGCACTGTCTCACACAGTACCTTCTTAATAGTCCTATTTTTCTTTTTTTAACAAAAGAGTGGCACTTCAAATATCCAGCATGAGCAATTCATCGGTTCCATATTTACTCGCTTCTGATTTTTTGTCATAATCAGTTCATTGTTATGACAAAATATACAAAATATTGTTTGGAATGATCTCCCCCCGCCTTTGCGCGAAGGGCTGTGTCGGCATGTGTCAACCTTCCGAAAACATTGCTTAAGCTGGCTACTCTTGAAGCAGTCCGAGGAAGCTGCTTGTCATTTTAAATAATACAATTTTTATGGCTCTCCGTGATATTCTGTTCACGTACTCTTTTAATTATTTTGGTATTTATAATTTTATTATTTCTATACGTTTGATGTGTTTCTCCGTTTGTGTAATTATAAGGCTGTGGCAGAATAACAGCGACTTAAACCCTCCATAGGTTTTAGTCAGTCTGAGGCCACAGACCAATTTGTCCTTATAACATTATAAATATTGTTCTGTCGTCATAATTGTTAAATGTTTTTTAATGGACAAATAAATGCTTTTTATTATTATTATTATTATTATGTGAATGATTTATGCGTAAAAAGTTATGCGAAAAATGGGCTTATAATTTTATGCGAGTAAATATGGAACCAATTCATCTCTGATAAATTCCAAATCAACTGTCCAATGAATACAAAGCTATTTTGCGGACACGAAACTAGTTCTGCATACAATTTTACATGAATGGTTTTTTAGGGAAAGAAGATAGTAAGAAAGATGTTTTAACAGCATTGTTGTATTGTAATCGTAGGACAGTTCGTTTGAAATGAAATGAATAATACCCACCCAGTTCTGTGGTTGAAATTGAAAAATTAACTTCAACCACAGAATTTTACTTAAAATACGCCAAATTACTGAATTACTTTTGTTCTTTTAACCTATCTTATAGCAAAAGAGAAGAGCAGACGAGAAACTCAGAGAATTATACTTTTCAAGCTTTATTTTACAAATCACAAACTTATCTTAGTTTAGTTTACCTTTCTGATATTACGTCGACCTTTGAAGAAGGACTGCGAGACATGAGCCCCTCTAGGACCCGTCATCGCATCATCAATCCCCATCAACTCATGAGACAACACCCTGGAACCAACGTTACCCGTGTGAGGGACATTCATGAATAATTTTTAGGGAAAGAAACATTTTCAGCGCTAACAGGGCTTGAATCCATGACCCCTAGGATAAGATCTCCTGGTGCTCTAACCAATCTATCGTGCCTTCAAGTCAAGCGGCGAAAATTCTCATTCTCTTACTAAGCACATATGTCATGCGTGTAGGTAAGTGCCATCTGTGTCTCGTACGGAGAACTACTGACTCATACCATTTATTCGACGTAGATTATGACAAGGGCAAAACATATTATCCTTATCCTGGAGTCGTGAATTCAAGCCCCATTCGCGACGAAAATTTTCTTTCCCTAAAAATTATACAATACGCTTTATTTACAAAACAAAACAATAGTAAGAGAATAAAAAAGGAAATAAGACTACCAAAGGCGGCCTTATTGCTAAAAAGCAATCAGTTCCAGGCAATAACACACATTTGATTAAGGTGAACCAATGAAAAAAATTATATCACGTGGTCCACCCAGGTGAACAAATAAGGTGGACCAAAGGTTGGGTGCGAACTTGTTGTCTGAAATTAGCAAACTTTGTTTAATGATCCGTTAATTTTGATCAGTGATTTGATCAATGGCTCAACTATTTTGATCAGTGATTTGAATCAAGCCATTGATCAAATGGATAACGATCCATTTTTATCAATGGTTCAACTATTTTGATCAGTGATTTGGATAAAGTTATTGATCAAACCCTTGATCAATGATTTACAATATTAATTAGTGATGTTTACAAGTTGTTACTTTTGATCAGTAACTGTTATCAAAAGGGTAGGTACAATTTATTTGTTTTATTTTTTTTATTTTAAATAGCAGGACTCGATAAAATCTATATCAGGTGACTTTAAGTTAGTTAGCGAAAAGTAAAGATGTTAATTAGCCCACAACTGAAAAAATGTTTCCAAGGAACATAGGTCAAGATATAAAAGAAAAAAAAGTTTCACCTCTCATACAACTTGAGCTGGTAGCATTAGCGGAAGCTTTAGTATTAGTAAAAACTTTCATGGAAATTTCATACTAGTTCCTTAGGGAAAGTTGCATGTTTGATGGGGAGAATCGCCTCTTATTTCGCTAACTAATTTAAAGACAGGTTTTATCGGTTTTGTATAGGTTTTATCGTGAGCCGTCATTATTAAAATGGCTGTCAGCAGGTATGTCAGGCTGCGAACAAAAATATTTGTACTCCTTTGAGCAGTGATTTTGATCAAGTTTTGATCTAAAAATGATCAATCCATTGATCAGTGATTTATTATAATACTGATCAGTGATTTCGAGAAAAATTACTTAACATTATGGTAAGACCAATTAAAGCTTACACAGATTAGCAATGAATCATACCTCATTTGTTTTTCTCGCTCGAGTTTTTTCCTCGCACTAAGGCGACCGCGGCGCACTATTCTCCTCTTTCTCCGTGCGTCTATTTCACTCCCACCGCCGCGACGTTGAATGAATTCGCTCACGATTTTTGCACGTTTCGCGTCGTCAACGCTGTAAAAATGGACAAGAAAAGTAAATTGGCGGTTACATTTCCGGCTGTGAAAATATTAAGGTGCAACTTTCGGGGTAATCAGTAAGAGCGTTTTATAAAGTTAATAACAATACTTCACATTTTTTAAAATACCAGTTTTGAAAAAAGCTCTTCTCTTTTATCCCTTTTATAAAAAAGCTCTACCTTTTGACAATCCCTTTTATTTTTTAAAAAGGTAAACGTTCACACCACATACAACGTGTTTCAAAAAAACCCAAAAAAAAAGATAATTCAAAATTAATTAAAATTTAGCTTATTGCACAGCTCTATTTCAAATATGACAAGTATGTCATATTAATTATATGAAACTTTCATTTTGAAAGATGTCAAACCGTGCAACCGATTACTAGAGTTGCGACTATTTCCCTTTTAAAATTAAATTTTGGAATTTATTTTTTTTGGATTTTTTTGAAACACCTTGTATAATGAAATAGGCAAAAGAAAACACCCCTTTTTTCGTGTAAAATAAACCATGCCTTTTAACTTTGTACGAGTAGTACGAGAGGATATTTATTTCTGAAAAACCGCGGACAAACGGCCAGACGGACATGGCGAAACTATAAGGGTTCGTAGTTTAGGAACCCTAATAAACATGGATGTGAAAGGAGGAAATTAACCAGTTAAGTAGTTAACTGTATTATAGTTGCCATTAATATTTACCCAGTGCTATCTTGCTTTTTCACCAAGCGTTTTAGTAGTTTCTCTTTAGTTGACACCCATTGTTTCTCTTCTTCTGAAGACGAGTCTTCCTCATTCTTGACGTGGTCTTTAGATGAATGGCCCCTAGAATCTCTTTTCTGAAATTTTTTCGATTTATTTAATGATTTACAATTTATTACTTATAGTATTTGTATATGCTACACCATGGATACTGGTAAAGGTAATAGAGCTTCCAACAATATTGCTCATTAATAACAAAGGGCAACTTAATACTCTCTAGAAAGTCTAGCAGTATGTATCATGAGTAAGGGAATAAAATCATGGGACTATGTATATTTTATTAAGTTTAATGTGACCCACTACATTATAGTAGTACAACTTACATGTTTACTCTTAGAAGGTCCTTTGGTTCTTTTTTCCACAAGTTTTTTCTCATCGTCCAGAACAACAGGAGCGTGTAGTAAATTCAGTTCTTTATTCATCATTTTGTCCGCCGTCAGCATCAAAGATTCAGGATGATCACTTATCAATTGTTCATCGACTTTAGACTTTTTCTTAGATTTGGGCCTAGGTCGTTCATGTGTTGTCTGTACTTGTCCATCAATAGGTTCACTTTTTATTTTTGCTAGTGCTTCATCTGAGTCACTATCGTTCATGAGTGAATTTTTGGCCATGTTATTTTCATTGGTTTGCCTAGGTGCCTAAAAAAAATCATAAGTTTATTTGTGTAGGTATTTGTCAGTCCGCAATCTTTGATTGCGTGAGAATATTGTGCGGTCCAGAACATTTCCACAACCTTGCTAATATCATAAATTAAATTTTAAAAATGTGCAATACAGTCACAAAAAAAACCTTAAAATACAAAACATTTACTTACTGGAGGGGGTTGTTCGTCATCAACATTGGCACCTTCATCTTCTGATGCAGTTAATTCAGCATAAGCCTCCGAATTAGGGGTATCAGGTCTTGCTGTGTCCATAGTTCTACCACTTTGTCCTTCTGCATTGATTTTAGATTTGGACTTTGGTTTTCTTCCTTCTTTATTAGGATGGCGATTCAAAGAGTTAAGATTTATTAGGCTAAAATAAAAATTGAATTAGACAATATTCTTTCGATAAAAATCCTACCCACTGTGAAAGATGAATGACCCGATGAAAGTATCATACTAGTAAATTGAATATTTTTAGATATAAAAAAAATGTTCTAAAAAAGCTAACTATAAAATATCCTATTATCTGAAAAATACATTTATTGAGCTAACCGCTTGGCTATTGGGCCGTCCATTAATCACGTGATGTTTTTTTTTTACATTTTTCAACCCCCCCTCCCCCTTGGTGATACGTGGTGAGGTTTGAGACTGACCCCCCTCCCCCACCCAAAATCACGTGTATTTTTAAGTACCTACAAAGACTCTTAAAATTTTTAGAATATTGTCTTTAAATACAGATACAAAGTAAAATCTAATTTTAAAAATGTCTAGACAGAAATGTTGGAGGTTGTTTTTGACTGGAATAACACTACACGCTCGTTTTTCGGTTTAGAAATCGCGCGTTTGACGAAAAAATAAATACACATGATATCTTACTACACCCCCCCTCCCCCTTATGATGTTTCGTGATTTTTGCGAAACCCCCTCCCCCCCCTTTCGAGCCTCACGTGATTAATGGACGGCCCCTTAGATGTTGGTAGAAGATATGCTTTATAATGGACCAATATAGAGGCTAAGTGCGAAAAACGCCAGCAAAATTACAATGTAGCTTGATTTGGAAAAAAAAACAATCCTCAGTTTTTATAATGTTGTTGTTGTACTGTTTATTTTTTGTGATAAGAATATGTTTGAAAGTTACGATTTTGTGGTTTATCTTACACAATAGGTAGGAAATAAGAAAACTTGACTATCTACTTACTACATTCCTGTACTTACCGGTCTACTTCTTCGTCTTCTTCATTTCTTTCAGTGATGTTTTGATACATAAAATATGTCTCTACAAAGGATTCCGGTAGTTTTTCCAAAATAATAGCGGTGCTTTGATACAGCTTTGTCTCTTCAGGGTCAACCAAGTAGCATTTCCACCCATTCCGTTCAATGTACCTTTGATTGGTTTTTCTAACATCACAAGGTGATTTTTGGACTGCTTCTGTCTGTATTGGTAATTGGTCTTTGTTGGCTTTTGTAATATTAGGAGATGGTTGTATTCCTGATTCTGTTTTCACTTTGATGGCATTTTGTGTTGTATCACCTAATTTATTTTCAATTCCTTTTTGTTTTATGTCAGGCTTATTTTTAGTTTTCCTTTGAGATTTTCTTGTACGTTTTGATACATCTTGGTCATTTTCCTCGAATATGGGCATAGTTGGCTCACATTCTAACATTTCTACTGGATCTTCATAATTGATTAATGGCGATTCAGGTCTATCAACAGTTTCTGGTGCATTTTGAGTACTTTCAGGTATTTCAGGATTCTTTAATTCTGCTTCTTCCGATACTTTAGGCAAAATTTTGTTGTAGACATACTTTACATATTTTTCATAGCTTGTCATTTCATTTTGATCAACAGCAGAAAAACCAGTAAATTTTGTCGTACTTTCCGTACTATCATTAGGGCTTTCTATTTGTTCAGTAGAATCTACATTACTGCATTGTATTTCGTCATCTACTTTAGATTTAGAATGCGAAGGTTTGGTTTTTTCATTTTCTTTAGTTTTCTTAACACTATCTTTTTCCCTTCGTTCTTTTCCCTTATCTTTTCTAATAGTTAGTGGCACATTTTCTTCCCCCGAATCAGAGGACTCAATTTTCTTTTCTTCCTGTCTAATCCTTTCTTTCATTCGTCTAGTAAGCATGGCAACTTCATTTATAACCGCGGGAGGTGCACCTGCAGCTGACTGCAATAATTTATCTTTAGTAGCAGCAACAACCTCTTTGTTCTGTTGTTTAGCATCATTTTTTTTTACTTTTTTCTGCTTAGGTCGTTTATCAGTTTTCTTTTTACCAGGAGCTTTTTTACTAATATTCTCTTCATCAGAACTACTTTCCATAAGACTACCCTTAGCAGTTTCAATACATAAGGGTTCAAACGTTTGTGGAATTAAAAGACTCAATGCTGGATCATACTCATTGTTGTAGTCTGGTTCGTGTTGTCTTCTTATTCTTTGTCCACTTTGACTGTAAAGTATATCATCATCTGGCTCGTCAATAGGATGCATCATTTTATTGTGCCTTACAAATTGTTCAAATGAATTTACATCATAGCTACTGCTGAGTCTTGCTATTTCTCCTCGGCCATCATTTGCACTTTCAATGCGTTCTTGTTTTGTAATTACACTGTCTGGGATAACAGTCATTTCGTCAAAATGCTGTTCAGGAATAGGATCAACAACAGGTTCAGTTTTGACAATTGCTGATTCAACTATGTTTTCAACTAACTCGTCAAGAGGTTCCAGTTTTATTTGGGCGGCAACTGGTTCTTGGACGTTAGTCACTTCGTTGTTAGAATTTGTAGTGACTATTTCGGGGCAAGACCTTAGTTCTTTCATCTGCAATTGTGCTACCCAATTATTATCATCTCCATTCGTTTCTTCTTCAAAGTTGTTAAAATCGCCGTCGTAATTGTCTTCGTCGTAAAAATTGTCGCCTTCTTCGTCCGCATTAAAGTCAGAATTATCTTCATTCATGTTATGGAAAGCCTCTTCAGACAAAGTATTTACACAATTTATTGTTAATCCCACTGATTTCTCAGTGTTTTCTAGATGTTCAGGGCTACTAGCAATGTAAGCCGCAACCATTTCAAAGCATATTTCAGCGAGTTTTTTTACTTTAGAGACAGTTTGCTCTTCTGATCTAACAGTTACAACAACCTTTTCAATTATTCTTCTTCGGTTAAATTCAAATTCATTGAATAATATTGTTTTAATGTAGTTCAATGTTATTTCTTTAAGAGAATTTGGTGTAAAAGGTGTACTGACTAACGTGAAAGACGAAGAAATGTGAGGAAAACTTTCTTGCATTATAGTGTCAGCACTCAGCGATTCTTTTTGTTGCTTCTGTATGCTTTCCAAGCACAGAGAAAACAGAGACTTAGGGATATCCTGAATGTAAAAGTCGAGTTCAGCCAGTAAATCATCATTTTCCAAATTGGTGTATGACATATCACAGATATCACTTGAAGTTTCACAAAGACTGTTTTCGTCAAGCAAGTTTTCGGTTGTAGTAGCTTCGATTATTGAATTCAAAGAAAACATGGTCAATACTTTTCTATAACACAATGTCTTCAAAGAAAAAATGTTTGTACTAGTAATTTTTAAATCTTGCGTGGTTGGGCTGTCATCAATATCAGAATCGCAATCTGAACTGCCACTGCTACTAAGAGATTTTGAACATAAAGAGTTAGCAATTGGTGAAGGAGATACCTCAATACTACCATTTCTCTGCAAAAAATGTATCACCTTTCTGTAACACAAACTTTTCAGTTGCAAAACATTGTTAAAAGTAAGTGTATGAAAGCCATTTGTGCCATAATGATTCTCCAAAATCTCATTTGGTTTAAAACAGTCATTGGTCTCCTGTCTCGGGATTAAGGTTTTTGTTGATACGTTCGAAGAAAATAAACCAATTATCTTCTTGTAACATAGTTCCTTTAAAGACTTTACCTGTGGTAATTTTTGTCCTTCATAATGGTTTTGGGGGGACAAGCAATTACCCCCATCAAATTTTAAATATTTAGCCAGGGTTTTTAAACACAGCCGAAATAAAGATCTTGGTGTCTGGCTCTCCTCCATGACGTCGTGTTGTTTATCTTCATTTTTTGGTATTGACATTTTCAAGTGGTTTTGCAAAAGAATAGTGCACAAAGTAAATAATGATGCTGGATTTTTCAATGCAGTTTCTTCAGTTAGTAATTTAGAAGGCTCATCAGTAGAAATCAAGGCTGCACTATTTTCTGTGTTGTTATCTTCAAAAATTTCTTCATTTACAAGAATTCCGTTACTTGGACTTGTTTCAGTAGTAAAATAGCAACAAACATATGTTTCATTGCAGTCAAGCCAGTCAGCTGATGTAAATGGCGAACATATAGATTGTGCCAACTTCCTGTAATAATTTTTGAAAAAGTCATTTACCATTTTTTCAGTAACATAACAATCAGGAGGTTTTTTATTTCGGCTGTCCTGGGCTAAAAAAGACTGTGTTGGTTTAACTTTTTTTACCATTACTGTGTCATTGATCCATACAGTATGTGTATCTTTGATGTTCAGTTTATTTTTGATTTTTTGCTCAGTCTTAACTGTTGGTTTCTTTGCAATTTTTATAGATAATTCTTTATTAAGAAAAACAGTCTTTGGATTGAATTTAGCTTTTTTAGGTTTCTGCTGGACAGGTTCCTCCACAATTTCACAATCGCTGTCGTTGTCTTTTTCAGTTGGTGCTATTACTTTTGGTTTTTCAATGTGGGTTATTAGCTTTGTACGCTTTAAAAATTCATCATACTGTTTAGTTAGATCTTGTTCCATTTGAAGTATGTTATGTTTTGCAAGTTTCAATAGTAGAAATGATTTTTTAACACAATAATCCATTTTGGCTGTATCTGTTACATTTGTTGTATTAATTTTCTTAATGATGAAATCTTCCGATTTTTCTGTCATGAGTTGACCTAATTCAGATGTTGTTTTAACAATACTTTTAAGAAATTCACAGGCTTGTTCAGATTGTTCTGATGTTAAAGCAACATTGTCTTTCATAGTAACTTCATAAGGTGTACTTGTTTGTAAACCAATTGAAGCAGTTTTAACACTGTCTGTCTGACAACTGATTTCAACTGGTTTCTTAGCTTCAGGAACAAGAACTGGTATTTCTAAAGGAGTACTTTGTGAAGGCTCTTTGGAAGAAACTTTTTTGATTTTCAAGCTTGTTCCCTGGATTTTTTGGGCAAGGAAATTTTCGAATTCATTTGTGAATTCTTTTGATGCCTTCTCATTTGTGCGAATGACTGAAGGTTCTAAGCAAACTTCAACATCGTCTTGATCTACATCGATAGTATTAGCAGCAGTATCTTTGACAAAGCTTTCATCATTTTTTACATCTTTTTGCTTTGTGACCAAAGATGAATTCCTTTTTCGAACAGACTTATTTCTTATTCTCTTTTTCTGAGAATTTTGAGATAATTCTTCATCTATTTCTTCTGTGATACTAATATCACTATCTGATGAAGATGATATAATTTTATGAGGACCTCTTTTGTTTTCCGACCCTGGTATATATTCAGCATCCTCATCATACCTCCTGCCTCTCTTACCTCTTGGTTCATCATCAGACAACTCTACATTAGCAAATGGATCTTCATCGGAATCTTCTTCATAGTGTAATATTTTTTTAGCTTTTCGTCGGACAGGTCTCTTAGATACATCTTCTACAAGAAGGCATTCATCAGGGAAATTGTTGGTAGTGATTAGGTCTCCATTTTGAAGTAAAGGTGGTTCCTCTAGGTTATTATCAGTACTTGTTGGAATTGTGGCAGAGATAGACTCCTGAACTGATTCCTCTTTCACTTCCTGTAGAGAGGGTACTAGGTCCGGTATTGACTGCTCTGCTGACTCCCGTATTGAATCCTGTATTGGCTCCTGTATTGAATCCTTTATTGGCTCCTGTATTGAATCCTGTATTGGCTCCTGTATTGCATCCTGTATTGGCTCCTGTTTTGACTCCTGAACGGACTCCTGCATAGAATCCTTTGCTGACTCCTCAACAGTACTTGTCACATCGATCTCATCTTCAACATTTGTAGGCATATCAGGAGTACCAAAAGATTCTTTCAGTTTCTTTAGAGACATGTTGTCTCCTTCATCATCTTCATCCATGTCAGAGTTATAGAGTAGCTGGGATTGATTTTTAGTGTCAGACTGCTGTAGATCACCTAGATCAGATCCATCTGCACTGCCCTCGCCAAGAGCCTTTAAATTCATAGCAATTTCATCACTAATCTTCTGTTGTTTGCTTGGTGGCTGTTCATTAGTTGATACGTCCTGTTGTTTTTTCTTTCGGCCCCGTTTTGAAGATTTTTCAATAGAATTACTATTAACAATACTAGTATCTTGCATGGACTCACCTGATTCATTGCAATTAGAAGGGGACTGCAGTTCAGATGTGTCTTGAGAATTTGCAACAACAGAAGATTTTCTAGGTCGACCTCTTCGACCAGTAGTTTTCTTGACAGGTGATTGTATTAGCTCTTTTGGCAAAATATTTTCACTAAGTTTCTTGCGACCTCTTTTCCGCCCAGTGCGCGGCTTTTGTTCCATCGAAATTACAAAGTCACTTTCATTGGTATCATTTTGGGCTACCACTTTTTGTTTAGGTTTTCTGCCTCGTCTGGATTTCCCAGGAGTCTTAATGTCACTGGACACTTGTATGTCGTCGATAGAGATATTTTCTACGGTTTCGCTGTTTTCCGGTGAATCAGTAACAAAATTTTCAAGGATTTTCTTTTTTCGACCCCGTTTTGGCCGACTGTTCATGTCTTGATCGTTCGAAATAGATATTTGCTCGACGAGCAGTTCATTGTCTGTACTCAGAGAAGCACTTATGGTGGCGGTATCCGAAACGCCGGTTTCATTTTTAGAAATTTGTTCATCGCAGTACGAAGGTAACACAACCTCGTTGTCGTAAGGAACATTGTCGCTAATGTCGCTCGGCAACTGCGGTTCCTCTTTGGTAGTAGGCTCTGGTGACACTAGATCAGATAACGTGATAAATTCCTCTTCCTCGTACATGGAATTAGCTTGAAATTGTTCAAATGCATCTTCCGTAGTGCTAATAGTGGCAGCGTCCAAATTAATTTCTTCCGACATTGTGGTAAAATAGAAACGCGAACACACTTACAGCGAGTACACTACATGTTATCTAACGATATAACACGAAAAACAGTAATATTTAAGCATTTAAAAGCAATAAATTGTGTAATTTACACTGAAATCACAACAAATTCGCCGAGCGAGCATCGCTTTTTTTATTTTATGAAAAATGGAACGATGTTGTCATATTAAAATATTAAACTGATACTCTGATTTTGCTGTCTCTTTCATGCAAGTGATATCCTATGCTTGAGTGAAAGAGATCGCTAATTGGGAACCATTTCTGACTACATCATGATTCATTTCTGGCTTGGGTCTAAAACTTTTATTTCCGAAAATAAAAAATTGCGCTATCTATATTTTAATATCCATGCCAACATGTTATTCGAAGTTGAAGACGTTCATAAGACGTCTAATTTATTATACTTGTACTTATCAGGTCAAGGATAATTTTACAACAATTTCAACAAAAGAAATATCTTTGTGACCCCCAATTATTAATCTCTTTGTCCCCCCCCATACATCTCGCTGGTTTAGCTTCGTTTTGATTGTTTTTTATTTTATTTGGGAAAGGCCTAAGGCAAAGAAATTCAAACATTGAAAACAAAAATGTACGACCGAGGTATTGCACGGACTAGTAATGCAGGATCAATATTGCTCTGACCGATAGTTCATGTAACAGTGCAGACAGCAGTACGTCATTTGTTGATTAAGTTGTTTTGAAATAAGCCGTAGTTTCGTAGACAGAGAAAAGGTGTAGACTGCTGGATATCTTCTTTTTCGGTCGCACAGATAAGGACAAAACTATATCAATTGCACGTGAAAAAAAGAGACGATGCTGGGCATTTTTTGTCCCTTAGCGCGTGCCGGTTTTATCAAGGCCAGCACTTTACTGTGTTAATTCGTACGGGTCATAGGACATTATTTTTATTTATTTATTTATTTATAAAAAAGTCAAAACATACATTTTATTAATCTAGGTTTCGATAAGCCCTAGCGCAGTACTACGGCTGACTACGGCAGTACCATAATTTTCTGTCCATTTCGGTGGCACGCTCGGCCGCAGTCTATACCTTTTCTCTGTCTACGCGTAGTTTCAGGAAAAAAAAATGTTATAAGGAGTGAATCATATTTTTAAAATCTTTTTGAAAGTCATTGAATATGCAAAAGTCGATATTTCTTTCATAGATATTGACATGCGTACTATTGCAGGTATGTCGATTTCAGACGCTTGAGCAAAATAAAATAAAAAACATTTTTTTAAAATTAGGTTAGTTATGTCTAACAATATCAGTGGATCATTGTCAGGCATATCAAATGGTATCATTTGATCATATTAAAAGCATCATATGGCGATAGCTCACAAATAAAAAACATTTAAGTAGGTACCATGATTAGTTAATTGGGAAAAAAAAAATTGGCTTATCATGATTCATGAGTTGTTTTTATTCAAATACAGGCATGGAAAAAAGAGGAACATTGTCGGTTTAAAAAGAGGAACATTGTTGAATTATTGGTTAAATATAAGTACTTATTTTGTTTAGTATTAAGAATTGTGTAAACAAAGAAGTAGTGGCAGTAAACATTTTTAATACACAAAAAAATATGATAAAAGAGTGCTTGAAATAAAATGATTGATAGCCCTGAACTGCGCCACCAATTTCAGTTTTACTCTATAACAACGACTCTTAATAATGAGTCTCTTTAAAGTTTGAGTGAATACGATCTTCTGGGTGAGCTTGTGAGCTTTTCTACATCCTCGACCACATCTTCACTCCTGGGCTAGATTGTTGTCAAGAGAGAACCCATTCGTTTAATTAAAAAAAATTGCGAGGAATTTGAGTGGAAAGCAAATTGAAGCTATTTCAGATTATTTGTCATGTTATACTACTAATCCTTTCCGTTTTATGTTTGCAACCTCGGCTTCTTTGGGTCCTTTACAGTGTATACTTTTCCAAATGTATTTCAAAAGGTGCGTTTCTGCTTAACGAAATTATCAAAGTTAAAATTTCAGAGCTGGAGACGGAGTAACGTACAATATTTCATACTAAATACTGACTCTATCAAAACTTTATTTATTAAGTGAAATATATATAAATATTGATCATAGGTTTGGTTTATTCTACATTCTAAATATATAAAAATCTTAATAGTTTCAATTAACATTAAGCAAAAAAACATTAATTGAAGTACCTAGTAACTTACCAACAAAATTGTTTAAATATGGTGGAAAGTTTTCTAAACTGCACAGACACTTATTTCCCGCCAAACTGACAACCACTTTATTTCAAAAGTACAGCGATGTTTAGTTTTTGCAAAAAAATTACAGGAGATTTGTTTACAGTATACTGTTTATGTATATAATTGAGCTAAAGCTTTAAAAATCAATAATTAAGTGAGCTGGCTGGAGTTTGGCGCCAGCTGTGTAAATACTCTCCCTTATTTAGTTGGATTCTAAAAATTGGGGCGTCAAATACGTGGCTGTACAGTTTAGGGATCCCTTGACAAGTGTTGACATCATGAGTTTGACGTTTCAAAAATATTTCTCGCTGTTTCTTGCTTAGATTTTCGTGGTTTTTATTCGTAAATTATCAATATATCCTTTTCCAAATGTTATTAAAAGTTCGTATTTTCAACTGCTTGTTACAATTAATGTGACTAGATTTTTGTAGTGCCCGAGATACGGATAGCTAATGGTTGCTCAGCAAAATGTACTTTCCAATTGGATGGCCCAAAGTTCTCAAAAATGTTGGTTCTGAAAATCAAATTATTAAGCAAATAGTGTCTAATAGAGATAAAATCCTATTTGCATCTGTAAGTGATGATTGCCTTACCGTATGGTTTTGTAAGGTAAGCAAAGCAGAATCTTTGTTATCTTAAGTTTCAAAGGTTCCTAACATGAACCTCTGACCGCTTATTTGAGTAGTGCCGTTGATGCTTGTAATATTAATCACCAGTTATTGACTGCATGGTCCAGCAGAGAGGAAAGTGTTATATATTTGTTCAGGATCTAATGGTCATTGGCTAGGATCCTGCTGGGAATATCTAAACTTTACTAATCAATGTCACTTTTAGATCTCGGTGATATTGGCATTGTCAAATTTAAATCTTCCTGTGCTGCTGAAATATAATTTATGCTTTTGATCATAATATTTTTAATAGCTAAAAAAAAATATTTTTTCATTCGTTGACAATCCTGATAGCTCAGTTAGTACCTTGTCTAATGATCCGAAAGTTGTGGATTCGATTTTGAACTATAAAAATAATATAAAAACATATTATTATGTATCTATATTTTTTCTTCTGGGTGAGCTCGCTACATCCTCGACCGCATCTTTGCCCTGAGCTAGATTGTGGTCAAGAGCGAACCCATTCTTAATCAAATAAAAAAAATGAATCCCTATTTCTCCTGGTCACGCTGTAACTTACAATGCTATACAATACAATACTCTTTATTGTACACAAAAAACATAACAATAAAACAAACAAAATTAAATGTTCATCAACTAGTGTACAACGCGGCGGCCTTATTGCTATAGAGCAATTTCCGAACGGTTGGACCAATTTGAATGATTCTTTTTTTGTTGTGTTCCTTAATGTCATAACCAGGTTTATATTTAAAACAAAAATATGAAAAAATTGTCCACCGGTACAATTCCAACGGAAACGTAGTTGCGGGTGGACAGCTAGTTTTAAAAAATGTGCAAGTATTTGTGAGGAGTCTAGGTGGTTATTTAGGAATAATGTGTTTATCAAATTTGATAATGCATGAGTTTTCCTAGAATATTAACCTATTTATTTAATTAATGTCCGAGGTTTATTAGGTTGTTTTCAAAGTGATGCTAGAACTAGCTTAATAAATCATACACACATGAAAATGTTCAAAACAATACAATATATAACTCTTTATTAGCACACAAAAAATACAAGTCCAAGAAACACAATCATAAGCATTATGATACAAAAAGGCAGCCTTATAACTAGGCAGCAATCTCTTCCAGGCTAGGGTCCAGAAAACAGATCGATCAATTGGTAGTGTCCACCTAATATAATATCTAATAGTCATCATAATGTATTTTTGCTGTTACAGCCAACTGTGGTAATAGTTTACCATAAAAGAAGTTCAGAATCTCTGCAGAGGCTTGGAATCAATGTTGGAGTGGAATGGAAACCCGACTCATCTATGATATGCATCTCAGTGAGTATTATAATCTTTCTTTTTTTGTTTCGTTTTTAATAGCTATATGAATATCTAATATGAATTTGTTTCACTAGAATTAGTTGGGCGGAAATTTGAAAAATTGTTCTCTGAGTCATAAAAGCATGAAATTTTTATCATGCTTAGGGACCATAGCGATTATTTTAAGATGTGGAGGCAAGCTGGATTTGACCCCTATCGCATTTTAGAGGTCAAATTGTAATTTCGATGATGTTTTACTCCGCTTTATGTATTTTTATGAATCCATTTTGGAGGGGTATTAGAAATTATACCCCTTACATATGAAAACAAATCTACACATCTCCTGCTTTCCAATGACACCTTAATCATCAAAATCGGTTCAGTAGTTTAGGCAGGAGCTATTCCCAAAATAATAGAAATTTTATTAGAGTAGTAATTATGTCCATTCTCGTATGAAGTCGTATGGGAACCCATATTTTTGGGATAGAAGGATAAGCCTTGGCACACTTGTTCCTTAGGTGGATTAGTATGGTAAACGCTCGGGAGTTTGCCTCTATCACCCGATTTTGGGGGTGGGAGGGGGGATGAACTTTTCATTCACTGCGCGCACTAAGACTAGTCATAACTGCAAATTTCTAGCTACTAGGGCAAGTTTGGTATCGTTTTCAACTATATAAAAGCTGCTCGGTTGATTTCTGAAACAAAAAAAGAGCGTTTCCATACAAAAAAGTTGAATTATATTCAAAAATAAAAAATAAAAATTTAACAAAATTTTTGGTACTTAACGACCATAAACTTTACAAATGTACCGAAATTTACTTTTAAAAAATATGTTTCAAAAGTTGCGTTCATACAGATCTAAAAAATATACTACTGTAACTTTCTTATCCTATAATAATTCATAGGATTAATTCATAGGATTTCCGCTTTTATTTAGTTGAAAACGATACCAAACTTGCCCTAATAGCTAGACGTTTGCAGTTATGAATAGTTATGAATAGTCTTAGTGCGCGCGGTGAATGAAAATTTCATCCCCCCCCACCCCCAAAATCGGGTGATAGAGGCAAACTCCTGGGCGTTTACCACACTAATCCACCGAAGGAACAAGTGTGCCAAGGCTTATCCTTCTATCCCAAAAATATGGGTTCCAATAAGAAATAGAGAAATTTTTTATGAAATCCTTTTTTTTTTTTGAAAATTTTATGAAATTCCAATTTTTTTTCCTATTTTTTTAATGAATTCCTTTGTTTTTCAAAACAAAGTTCCAGTCTTCCTCTAGTATGAGTATCTAGTATGAAAGGAAATCTGAAAATTAATTTTATATACTATGCCATTTCCACATTCATTCTGTGGCCTAAATAACTTAAAAAATAAAACCTTAAGTACACTCAAGAGCACGCCAAGCTTGACACTTTAGACTTTGGACCGGCCCTGCATTGTATGGTGCTCAGTATAAATCAGAGCTCAGCTTAAACTGGTAGTGTCAAGCGTGACCTGCTCTTGACTGTACCATGCCAAGTGATAAAATTATAATAAATACTTCATCCTTTTAAATAATGAACATATTTACGAAATTAACATAAATTAAGGAAAAGAAAATGTCATAGTAAAATGATATTAAAAATATTGTGAATCTAATTATGTGCAATTGTTTACAGACATCAGAAGGCCATTTGATTCTTTACAATGTAGAAGCAATAAGTGAACAAACAGCTTATCAGCAATACGACCCACCCGCCGCCAGCCTACGCCGCGACTCGGCTGAATTATTTGTCAAGGAAGTCATCCCCTCTCTCAAAATTTCTCTGGTATGTTATGTGAATGTTTTTATGGTCTTAAAATTCTCGTTATAGAATAATCTTAGTGTCTATCTAATAATGAGCATTTTCAAAGCTCTGATATCTGTGACCATCGTGAATTTATTTTCATTAATCTGAATTGTTAACATGAATTTTCTGAAATTAACCTAAATATCTGCGCTCACATCTATTGTGCCGCGATAATAGTTCAAACATCACTTTTTTGTTTTGACGGTGTTAAATTAAGCAATCCTTTTAACGTACCATATTTAACGAAGAAATAATTTTAACATATCATACTTAACGATATTTAACATACCACATTAAGCGATATTTAACAAACCATATTTAACGACGGACTATATTTAACGTACCTATTTTACAGTTTAAAGAGGTGTTAGTCTGGGATGGGCAAATAACCCGAATGTGCTGTATCTCCGGCACTGAGATCCTGGTGTGTACCACTCGGGCACATTTGCTACGATATCGCTGGGATGGCTCTCAAAACCGAGACTATTGCCTTGACCTAGGACGAATACCGTTCTCAATCAACCAACAAGTATCTAAAGGTAATTTTAACAAACAACATCAAATCAACTTTTGTTTTAAAATATATTTTTTATAAACTTCTTTTGCTTGCAAGCTGAATAAATCTAAAAATAAAGAAACCCGAAAGTGTATACCTGAACGGGTGCCCGCGAAACTTTCCTCTAGCATCACCATGATAACCCTGATTTTATCTTTGACAAATTCTCATTTTTGCCTTACTATTTGTGACATAGATATTTATTATCTCAGTATCATCAATTCATCTTTAAAATTTTCCATTTAAGTGGTGCGAGCGAAACCCGTATCCCGTATACGGGTTGTAAAGCTAACTTTTTTATCGCGTTTAAATTGTAACTCCTTTGATATTTTCAGCGGAACCCATCTTAGAAGACAATACGCATGTGAATGATATAGAATATTCGCCGCTTGTTTGTGGCTTTGGTATTACTTTGAACGACGGAAGAGCCGCCTATCTCACAGCACCAAATCTCAAGTTTGATCCTAATGTGAGTTCAGATTATTATTTTACCTAGCAGATGATTGAGACCCTTCTGATTCTGATGACACATAAAGCCAAGCATTACCGGTTTTCTGATAACATCTGGGCCTAAAACCTTCCTTATTTCTGAAACTATTAAGTCAATCGGTTTCATTAGAAAGCATGTTGCAGTTTATAATCGACCTTTGCATTTATTTATGACTTACTCTTTACTTATTTGTTTTATTCCATATTGAATTAACTTACTACGTTATCGATCGAACGAAAATCATAACAAAGAGCACTAATGAGGTTTACGAATTAGTTATTATGTTTTTATACTTTTTATTTTCATTTTGGTCTACCATTAGAATTTAGGATTCATTTCTGGCTATGTATAACGTTTTGGAAATTTCCATTAAAAATGTAATTTTATTTATCTAGTCCTTATTTTTAATATTAAAATACTAATCGGTACTAACTAACTAAATGAATATTATGTCTCAGATCCAAATGGATACAGATTTGAGGGTAAGAATGCCTTGGGAAAAATAGTGTATTGTTTTCTTTGTGACCCTTTATTTTTTGACTTTGAAAATGTGTGTTTTGCTATGGCTAGACTCCTTTGATTAATATTGTGTCATGTTTAGTTTTTAAAATATAAAAAAAAGCACTTTGGCATGAAGTTGGTCTCCCTAAAATTTTATTTTATACATTTTTCTCTGAAATATCTACAGGGCTTTAGGTATCTCTCTTTCAACCTCTCGGGTGGGTAATCAGTCCATCAAACTGAAAAACTTCCCCAGGGAACATAAAAAATTTTGATCTCCCATACAAAATGCGATGAAGTTTGTATGGGAACTCAAAATTTTTTTTCGTATTTTGACGTATATGTCGCAGGGTATCACATAAAAATGATATAATTAAGTAAATGTTTTTTATGTTCACTGGGAATTCGTTCCCGTGGGAATTCAGAAAAATTATGTACTTATCTTTAGCATCATTCTGATATCTTAATCTGCAATGTTTAATCAAAATCCGTCTAGTAATTTTAGTGTGCAGGAGTAACATCTTAAAGAATTTTTAGGGAAAGAAAATAAAAATAAAAATATGATATTGTCAAAACAGATAAAATTAATGAGTATTTAAACAGTATTTAATTTCGCGTTTGAAGTTAGACGCCGTGGCTTAGCTAGTGATAATCTCTCGGCGAGTAGTTCTGTCTGTGTCGTTTTCATGTCACGAGTAAATCTAGCTATCTCTTTCGATTGTTTTGACCATAAACTAGTTCAAAAAAAAGTTTATTAAATTATACTGTACTGTACAGTAGTACGTAACGCAGACGGTTTTACCAAACACTCCGCTAGTACTTATAAAAAAAAATGTAGCAACTCTATCCTTATTAACCCTGTAATCGCTAAGCTGGCACCTTTGCAACGATGTACAGTTTATATCGTTTATAACTATGTCAACGATGAACAGTTGACATAGTTATACACGACGTAAAATTTGTCTAATAATATGCGATACTCAGTTCCTAATATATCCTGTTTTTCAGGCGGTGCAGGGCATTTGGGCGCCGGGGATTGACGATGCGACCTGCGCTAGAGTTAATCATAAGTTTAGACTAATTGCAATAGGGAGAAAGAAGTAAGTATTTCATAATAATTTAAGAAAAAATAGGTTTCAAATACCTCTTTAAAGTCCCAAAAAGGTATAAAAAAGTGCACAACTAGCTTTTTTTTAATTATAAGATGGGTTAACTGTTGACCTCAATCTTGACCATAAAGGTCAAAGATGAGGTCGACGATGGAGCGAGTTAACCCAGAAAATGCCTTTAAAGGTACTGGTACTCCCACGCACCGACGGAACACAGCAAGCTGTTTGGCGTCGGACTTCGGTAGCTTAATCGATTGTCCTTAATACTATGCACTAATATAACTCTAGAAAACTGACTCCCAAATTCCTGACTAATACTAGATAGCGTTGCATTTCTAGCTGATTGTTTTAAATATCTTCACTTACAGTGCCATCGTAGGACTGTTTTAGAACTAACAAAACAAACTCATCTAGCATTTAATTTCGAGTATGTTACCTAGATGGCGTTTATCAACCGACTTCAAAAAAGGAGGAGGTTCTCAATTCGACTGTATTTTTTTTTGTATATTTGTTACGCGATTACTCCGGCAATTATGAACCGATTTGAATAATTCTTTATTTGTTCGAAAGAGTATACTCCTGAAGAGGTCCCATATAAATTTTATCAAAAATGATTCAGCGCTTTAAAAAAAAAACAACAAAAACAAAAAATACTACAAACTAGAACATCATCTAAATAAATGAATGACATTTCTGCTTGTAGTTATCTGCTAATAAGCATTGTAGTCCACAAAAAATACTAGATATCTACTTAGTGCGAACTGTTAGGATTGAAGTCGGTGACTCATACGTTTTTAACGTGGAAAATTATTTTAATTTTAAGAAAGGGAGATGTCAGGTTATTGTTTAAATAATAATATACTAGCATTCCGCCCGGGACTTCGATCCCGTGGGAATTTATGTAGCCTTTGTCCATCGGGGATAATGTAGCTTTCTAATGGTGAAAGAATTTTTCAAATCGGTCCAGTAGTTTCGGAGCCTATTCAATGCAAACAAACAATCAAATCTTTCCTCTTTATGATATTAGTATAGATGAATTCCTCCAGATGAATAAAGTCAGTCTTGGTGGTAAAAAAATAATATTTAATTTTAAAGCAGAACATATTTAAAAACTTAAAAATATTTAAAAATTACTGAGGATTACCACTGGAACATTATTCAGAATGATGATATAAATGAGTCCAGGGTTTCAGTTTTTGCTAACCTGTCCCTTACTCCCTGTATTAAAACTGATGTTGTGTATTTGTAATAATGCTGTCTATGATGTACTGCAGCCATAAGTATGTTTGATATGATCCTCCCTTTAAAGATTTTTGATAAAAAAATTTTACTTACCAACAATATTTTATATTTTTTTAAACTGCGAAATATATTGCAGTTCTCAAGTGGACGTGTTTACGATAGACGAAGTGACCGGTGGTCTAGAACTATCCCACACGATGGTACTCAGCTCTAAGGACTTTCCTGGAGATCCAGGCCCCGTTAAATGTATGAGGTAAGCGTTTCCGATTTCGGAAATATAAAAAGAGGGCCGAACATGAGTTCAGCACAAATGTACTCTGGTGCAGTTACGAAAATAACGGTTTTGCAATGAAAATGAGTTTACTTGATGCCCTGGCCTTTGTACATACTCTGTCATTACAATGGACCTATTCCATACTTCATCATATTTTCGAAATGTTTGCTCAAAACATCGTACTTAGTTTCAAATAGTAATTTGTTATAAAGCGAGTAAAGTCACGTTAGCGAGTAAAGTCTTATGAGAAGTAATCTAAAATTGAAATACGAGCGTATCGAGTACTTATTAAAGTTGTAAGATTTTTGGCGGGAACTCGGCGTGAGGGGTTGTTGTGCCGATTGAATTTTTGTTTATTACATTAAAGAGTGGTTTAATGTGTAATATTGATAGCGTATTGTGCAGTAAACTAACTTTAAACAGTGTGGTGATAAAGGAATTCAAGTGATACAGTGTATCTACTCCGTTTGGTTCCGACAAAGATCCCGCGGCAGTGCTTCTTGCCGCCATAGTTTTTCGTAAAAAACACTATCGGTTTACGAAGGACCTGAGAAGCCTACTTCATGTTTTATTGACCTGACCTGAGAATACTTACTTCATGTGTTATTGTTGCTTTTAAGCTGATGGTCTCGTTACCAATGCTTTGTCAAATTAAAAAAAAAATATATTAAAGTTGTTACTGACATCTGTACAGAGCACGCGGGAGATGCTCTTACATCAGATCTTCGGAAATATCGTTCATAGACTTACGAATACATAAGACCGATATTCATCACTCCCTGTCACTGTCATCTGTAAAAGCAAGTTAGACGACGCGACGTGTTGACATTCGACGCTCCGTAGTATCGGTCGAAGACTTACAGAATACGATACCTCGATCTTATCAACATTTCATCAAAATAATTTATTAATCTAGTCGTGAAAGCATAAGAAACTCAGAAATATACTTCCGCATCTATAATTGTCTTGCATCCATTTAAAAAGCAGTTAAATGATTGGTTAGTTCCTGATGGGGAAACAGCGAGGTTCTCCCAACACAAGCATTTACATGACTTTCTGAAAGCATCTCAAGAAAGGATATTTAGGACCGTATTACAGAATTGATCTTGATCTATACCAGGGGTGGCCAACTTGGTTAGACCCCAGATTTCCTATTTACTAACGAAACCCTGTGCGATCTACCAATTACATACTTCTTGAAGTCTTAAATGAAACAACATATGTAGTTCAGTACATGATTATGTAATATTTTTTATTATATTAAGAGAAAAAACACAAATCTGAAAACTATTCTTAGTAACTACTTATTTACCTATCTATACAGGGTGAAAAAAAACCTCCTAGCTATATTCAAAATCCTGAACCAGTATCACTTACAGAACCCTTTTTTTTCTGTGGGTTTTTTTTACCCGACTGCCAAAGAAGGAGGGTAATGTTTTTCGAGTGTATGTAAGTATGTATGTATGTCTGTTCCTTTGTGACCTCCTGTAGCCTAAACGGCTTGATGGATTTTGATGTATGAGGTATCGTTAGATTTGTCTTGATTACGGGAGTGTCATAGGATACATTTTATTTTAGTGTGCAGTCGGGTATTTTGTTTTTT
Source organism: Aproaerema taeniolella (assembly GCA_949987775.1). NCBI lineage: Eukaryota > Metazoa > Arthropoda > Insecta > Lepidoptera > Gelechiidae > Aproaerema > Aproaerema taeniolella. The sequence goes on along the minus strand of OX465261.1, from coordinate 4,617,294 downwards.
TAATAATTAGAGTTATTTTCTAGACGTAGACACCACTCGGGTGTACCCCCCGAGCGCTACCCGCACCCCTCGCGTGCCTGGTGTAGGAGTAATGTCTACGTTTAGGCAAAAAATGAACTATTCCCATTGAAATTATATCAAATTAATTTTTTTTTCATAATGTGTTCTTTGAGGGATACTGGTTCAGAATTTGGAATATAGCTAGGAGGTTCTTTTTGACCATGTATATTAGTGTGAACATTGCGTCTGAGCATCTTCCACTAGTTTAGCATAATCAGGTTTGTAGTTGGAAATTGCTAACCTTAAAGAATCTAATGTACGAGTATGAGCGTTTGAAAAATTATGCAAAATGATGCGTGCAGCAGTTGGTGATTGCGTTGCGCAGTCTGGTCTAAGTATTTTTTTGCCTTGCCACGATCTACTGGACTAACAGTCGCGATCGACCGGTCGATCAGTAATACGAACCTAAGAGTGTGATTATTGCACAGATGGACATCAGATGGCCGCGCTGTAGGGGTAAGCTGGGAACGTGGTGGCGTCTCAGTATGGAGCACTTTTGGGGCTCTCCTTATGTGCTCACTAGCGTGGGACTACGGACTTAACCAGGACCTTAGCAAACACAACCCCCTTGTCGTCTCTTGCTTGGTAAGTATGACTTGGTGGCTCTCTTAGCCCAGTGGTGCTCGATGATCTCCGATCAGTGAGGTTAAGCAATGCACACAGAGGCAGGGAAATTGATGGGTGACCAAAGTGGCAATTTATCACAAGCGTTTCCGTGCTTAGGGCACATTAAGCAGTCGGTCCCGGCTGTTGTCGATTGACTACATTAGACACCAGAGTTAGCCAAGTTCGCCACAAACTTGACTATACCTACACGATAAGAAGAAGAAGACTAACGAGCACTCGATAGATGGCGCTGTATTGAATTTGCAACTCTGAATACGCAGTGGCGAGAAATGTTTGGAGCTTAAAACGTGGTGCCGAAATTTCCAAAATTAAATTTCCGCAGCAAACCATATGTTAGAACTTCCGAACACTATCACGATCACGGGTGATGACCCCTCCATTCCTTCCCTTTTCATCTTGATTTCCCGTACTCCTTGTGATACTTAAACAAGGACCATCTTAAAAAAGGGTGTATTTATTGTTCTATACATAGTATAATAGGAAGTCGCGCTCAGTTCTGTCTCTTTATCCACGAACTCTTTATAAACCACGCAAGGGATTTTGTTATGGTTTTACCATTATTAAGATTTTTTTTTTGGACTGTGGTTAGTTTTTAAATAAAAGTGTTTTTTTTATTAAAATTACTTTTATTTTAGATCAATTTTTAATCGCTATAAATTCGATAAGTACCTACTTTTTGTTACATAAGGAATGGGCAACGGAAGGATACCAGCTCTGGATGGTGAAGACGGAGAGCGAAACGAGTTCTAGTCTCATACAACTTGATTTCATCAAGAGCCCACTCAGCGTCAATCCTTGTATGGTAAGTTAATCACATCACACTAATATTATAAACGTGAAAATTTGTGAGTGTGTGTGTGTGTACGTTATGTTTGTCACGCTCAAACGGCAGGACCAAAATTGATAAAATTATAACATGGGTTAACTCTTGACCTCAATCTTGACCATATGGTCAAAGATGAGGTCGACGATGGAGCGAGTTAACCCAGAAAATGCCTATAAAGGCACTGGTACTCCCACGCACCGATGGAACACAGCAAGCTGTTTGGCGTCGGACTTCGGTAGGAGGGTGATCGCGAACCAGACGGCCCTTTACAGAGCCTACCACACCGCATGAGACCATAGGACGACACCTCAGATTCAGAAAAAAAATGAAGTGTCGTTGCCTGGGATGGATTACTAGGAGGCTGGTCTCATCTGTGTTTCCTATGGTAACACTTTTAACTTTCACAACTTGAACATATAATTTAATACTAAAACGGGTCTAAATTCGCGTATATATTATGTTTTTGTTTGTATGGAGGTAGCTAACACTCTAGATTAACACATAGGCTACATAATTTTCCTAAATTCCCACGGGAACGAAGTCCCGGGCGGAAAGCTAGTTTACTAATAACGTGTAACTTATCGTATTTTCAATACAACTTGATCAAGGCACAGGAGCAACAGTAACTCGTTGATCTTAGACTTAAATTACTCGAAGTGAAATGATTCTGAAAATGCTGTGCTAAGTAGTCAGATTACTGTCGAATTTGCCAAGTTAAGGGCATTAAGGGGGGCAAACCGACAATGGCTACATTCATCATATACATATTAGGATGTGAATAAGTATATGACCAACTGTTTTGGCATAACATTTTGCTATTTTCAACAGAGGGTGCTTCAATTTTCTTATTTATTTTATAAAGCGTATATTCATTTGTACAGGAACACTTATCCTAAGTCGATAAATAAATCTATACTTTAATATTATAAAGAGGAAAGATTTGATTGTTCGTTTGTTTGCATTGAATAGGCTCCGAAACTACTGGACCGATTTGAAAAATTCTTTCACCATAAGAATCCTACATTATCCCCGATGAACATAGGCTACATAATTTTCCCGAATTCCCACGGGAACAATAAAACTGTTTGGTGTTCGACTAAAAAATGTCTGGAACTAACTATACAAATCAATTTCCAGAGCAACCAAAGGCACTTATACCTCCAAGCGGACGACAAGCTCTACGTAAATCTAGAAGACAACCTCACCCGGCGGATAAAACTATCCATAATCGACTCTTCAGCTGAAACCTACCAAGAGAACGGCCTCGACCCGTCTGAGAGGCAAGAAGTGGACGTGGCGGGGGGAGACAGTGCCAAGTATAGAGAGTTTGTCGACGATAATGAGTGTAGGAAGCAATGGATCGTTCTGCCGCTGCCTGCTACGTATATTGCGACCAATTGGCCGCTTAGAGTGAGTATTTGAACCATAGAGTTAATTTTTTTGTTCACAAATACAAGCTTTGGTTAGAGCAACAGGGATTTAACCCTGGGGGGCTACCATCTAAGCGAAGCTGACGCTGGGTGAACGAATGGAATGTTGACGATTGCTTCTTTATAAGGAGACCTTGATTAATGATATGAACCAAACACAACAATGTACATCATTCCATTCGTTCAATCAGCATCAACTTCGCTTAGGTGGTAGCCCCCCTGGGTCGGTTCAAGTCCAATTCGCGCTGAACATTTTTTCTTTCCCTAAAAATGATTCGTGAATATACCTCACTAATTTTTTGTTGCTTTTTACTTTCCACTAAGGTTAGGTTTTTGGCCGTGTGGTGATCGGTTAAGAATAACACCGCCCCATCTCTTTCCGTGGGTGTCGTAAGAGGCGACTAAGGAAACACAAATGAGACCTGCCTCCTAGTAATCCATCCCAGGCAACGACACTTCATTTTTTTCTGAATCTGAGGTGTCGTCCTATGGTTTCATGCGGTGTGGTAGGCTCTGTAAAGGGCTGTCTGGTTCGCGACCACCCTCCTACCGAAGTCCGACGCCAAACAGCTTGCTGTGTTCCGTCGGTGCGTGGGAGTACCAGTACCTTTACAGGCATTTTCTGGGTTAACTCGCTCCATCGTCGACCTCATCTTTGACCTTTATGGTCAAGATTGAGGTCAAGAGTTAACCCATCTTATAATAATAATAATTAAAAAAAAAATACATTTGACTGGCCTGGCCTGTTAGCTCACGTCAGTAATGACCTTGCTTACTGATCTGATGGTTGCGGGTACCAACACAAATATTTGAAAATTGAATTTTTAATTATTTAAGAAGAGTTTTGAGTGTTTATGTGTTAACCCATAGCACAAGCCTCGCTTAGTTTGGGGTTAAAATGGTGCTGGGTCAATTGTCCAAGAATAGTTTATTTATTTCGCCTCTCATCGTCCATTCGCAACCTCAAAAATCCGAAACCACCAATAATTACCAGAATATTTTTTCTAGATCAAAATTGAAAGATTTAACTTAAACGTTAATAGCTTCCCGCCAGGGACTTCGTACTCTTGAGAATTTCAGGAATTAATTATACACATAAACCTTCCTCTTGAATCTTTCCGTCCATTGGTGAAAAACGTATGAAAATCCATTTAGTACTTTTTGAGCTTATCGCATTCAGACGGACAGACAAGACGCAGTGGGGGGACTTTGTTTTATAATATAAAGTATGGTATCGCATTTGTTACGCTTGTCTTGTGTTTTAATTTTTTTTTTATTAATGAAGAGTTCGCTCTTGACCACAATCTAGCCCAAGGGCAAAGATGTGGTCGAGGATGTAGCAAGCTCACCCAGAAGAAGCCTATTCACTCGAACTTTAAAGAGATTCGGTTATTTAATTAGTAAAAATTTTTTTTTTTGTGAGTGAACTAAGTCAACTCCAGATGCAGAGTCAAAGGCGGCGTTCATTACACTTAGAAAAACCGTTTTTATATTGTACAATTATCTTGATATCTTTATACAGTACAGCGCAATAGACGAGGGTGGTATAAACGTGTGCGTGGCGGGCCGCACCGGGCTCGCGCACTACAACTGCGTCGCCAAGCGGTGGAAACTCTTCGGGAACGAAGCGCAGGAGAAAGACTTCGTAGTTACAGGAGGCATGCTGTGGTGGCGCGAGTATATCGTTATTGGTGAGTAGATGCGTATTTATGGGAGAAGTGGCATAAAGCAGCCAGGTTTTGAAAGAACTACTTACATAGGTATTTATAGTATTATATATTACTAGCTTTCCGTCCGGGACTTCGTCCCCGTGGGAATTTCGGAAAATTATGTAGCCTATGTGTTAATCCAGGGTATCAGCTACCTCCATACCAAATTTGATCAAAATCAGTCCAGCCGATCTTGAGTTATAAGTGTTGTAACAAACACGACTTTCTTTTATATATATAGATATGTATAGTATAGGTATTTATATATTATATGTATGTATGTTCTTTTTTGTTATTTAAATGTATTCTTATTTATACTTAGTTTTATGTTACTGTTTAGCATGTATTTTATTTATTTATTTTTATTTATTTATGTTTAGCCTTTTTGTACATTATACTTCCCTGACTATTTATGTTAATTTACTTGGTCTGTCCCTGGTGTGCAATAAAGAATATTTCATTCATTTCATTATTTTGGTAGTTTAGGAACGGATTTGGTTGGTGATTTTATTTTTAAGTGGCAACCCATAAACATAAAATCACCAACCAAATGCAAATGGCTCTTTCAAAACCTGGCTCCTTCATGCCACTTCTCCCCTACGCAGAAAGCGTTTACAGGTCATGAATCGACTATCAGCTTTGGTAAATCTATGCAGGCAATCAGGTTTCTACGGCACATGCCTCTCTATAGAGTTAAATGTAATAGATAATAGAAGATTACCCAACAAGTGAAAAAAAGGTGAATTCTTTTCGAGGCATTGAGTTGTATCCCGAGGAGCGAAGGATTCTAGATTAGAACCCTGAGCGGATCGAGGGATACAAGAGCCGATATCAATTTTTTTTTCACGTGTTAGGTACTCTACTTTTTACCATTGACTACGAGAAAAAGAAAATAATTACTCTGTGACAGTAAATTATCAACAATAGCTGCTTAACGCAAAATGACTCTGGAACGAGAGGTTCACTTTCATCACTGGATGTCGAACTCATTTTATGATTTTGAGACAAAAACTTTTATCAGAAACTTTTAATTGCATGAAAATTGCACAGAAAATTGGCTGAATTCCTTATTCTAAATTTAAAATTTTTAACCGAGCAATATTTCATACAGCCAGTTATTACATACAGCCAAGTTTTAGTACGTTTTTATAGCGAGAGTATGCAACCTCCTTGCACATTTTCTTTTGTTTTCTTAGTAAAATCAGTATATTCGCGCATGTTCCAAATTCAAAATTTTTTATTCACTCAGTGAAATAAACAGCGTTTTATTCACTGTTTTTGAAGAATAACGGACCCTTTTTCGAGGGGCAATGGTAAAAAATAAATTTAGGAGTAATGATGACCTCATTATGATTTTAAACTAGTTAGCGAAAACATTGTAAATTGAAAACTTTCGCAAAATAACGTAGGTCCCGTAGGTCGTACGAAAAGAAATTCACCTTTTAATTCAATTAGTGCGATGACTGTTTGCGTTTAAAACTCGCATTTTCAGTCGTCTTTCTTAAAATTATGTTAGATCTTATCAGCACTAATAGATGGCGCAGCCTGTATTGAAGTTGAAATGTCACGAGTAAAACTATGTTTTTAGTTAATTTTTTTTGTAATATATTCTAGATACTTACTGCTGTACTCAGAGACGTCAATTAAAGTTAAGAAGTAATTAAATGTCATGCTATCATTGTTTATATCAACAAGAGCGAAAGAGACAACATCAGAGTTTAACAGTACTTAACTTTAATTTACGTCTCTGAGTACGGCAGTTAATGTTTTTGTTAGTTTAATTTCAGTTAGAAGGTTTTTTTTTTTGTAATATATTCTAGATACTTAACCTTTTTGTTAGTTTTATTTCAGCTAGGAGGTTTTTAATTATTTTTTTTGTAATATATTCTAGATACTTAACCTTTTTGTTAGTTTTATTTCAGCTAGGAGGTTTTTTTTTTTGCAATATATTCTAGATACTTAACCTTTTTGTTAGTTTAATTTCAGTTAAGAGGTTTTTTTTTGTAATATATTCTAGATACTTAACCTTTTTGTTAGTTTTATTTCAGTTAGGAGGTTTTTTTTGTAATATTTTCTAGATACTTAACCTTTTTGTTAGTTTTATTTCAGCTAGGAGGTTTTTTTTTTTTGTAATATTTTCTAGATACTTAACCTTTTTGTTAGTTTTATTTCAGCTAGGAGGTTTTTAACTTTTTTTGTAATATATTCTAGGTACTTAACCTTTTTGTTAGTTTAATTTCAGCTAGGAGGTTTTTTTTGTAATATATTCTAGATACTTAACCTTTTTGTTAGTTTAATTTCAGCTGGGAGGTTTTTAATTTTTTTGGTAATATATTTTAGATACTTAACCTTTTTGTTAGTTTAATTTCAGCTAGGAGGTTTTTAATTTTTTTGGTAATATATTTTAGATACTTAACCTTTTTGTTAGTTTAATTTCAACTAGGAGGTTTTTGGGACTTACGAGGATTTTATAATTTTTGCTTTAAACGATCAAATGAAAGGATTAATATCTGGCTAATGGAAGGATTAAAAATTGACTTTGTGTTACAAATTATGACCGCTAAGTTGCTTAAAACGCTGTCGGTATTCCAAAAACTAAATGATCAAATATTTACCAGGTTGCTACAGTATTATCGACGGTCACGACGAGATCCGCTTCTACCCTCGCGAGGCTAAGCTCGACAACCGGTTCGCGAAGATAGTTCGCGTGCAGTCGCAAGTCTTCGTACTCGACATCCTGGATGATCAGCTCGTGGTCTTCGGCGCTGATGCTCTGGTCACCATTTATGAGCTCAACTGTGTTGATAATGGTATGTTAGATTTAATGTTGAGTTGGCTGTTTCGGCTGTTGTTGATTGACTACAGTCGTTAAGCCAAGTCAGAGGCTATTTGGCGGTTCGAAAACTCTGACAGCAAGGTTTTTCAAGTTCACTACATACCTTCTTGACTATACCTACACGATAAGGAGGAAGTGCCTTAATAATGACTTTGCTGACATTGAGTTAAGAACAGATGTAATTCAGTGTGTAATTTGACAAGGATTTTCATGTTCATGAGACAAAGAAGTAGGAGTATTTTGTCTAGAAAAGTTATTGTAAATTGAGTGTCTGAATATTTAATAAAGAAGCTTCTTTATTAAATAGTCAGACACTCAATTTACATAATTATATTTTTATAACAAAACTTATATTTTTTGTAGCTGGTAACATCGAAATGCGTTGCGTGCAAGCTGTTGACATCTCTGCCCTGTCACACCCAGCCTGCGTGGTATCAGCTGCGTTATGCAGACTGCAAGACTCGCCACAGCGCGGGGCTAGATCTTCTACCGTGGTGCTAATTGGGAACAGACAACCGGACTCTTTGGTAAGTGGGAGAAGATGAGTAAAACACGTGATAGAATAAAATAGAGAAACTTCAACTAACTCTAAAATACAGACAAAAAATTTAACTTAAAATTAAAACAGTGTCAGACAAAAAAGGCACTGATTCAGCATACGTACAAACAGTGGACGTCTGCATTGTCACATTTAACCTGCGTGGTGTCAGCTGCGTTATGCAGACTGCGAGACTCGCCACAGCGCGGGGCTAGATCTTCTACCGTGGTGCTAATTGGGAATAGACAACCGGACTCCTTGGTAAGTGTGACAGACAACCGGACTCTTTGGTAAGTGAGAAGATGTGTAAAACACATGATGCGTACTAAGTCGATATTTCTGCATTGTCACATTTAACCTGCGTGGTGTCAGCTGCGTTATGCAGACTGCAAGACTCGCCACAGCGCGGGGCTAGATCTTCTACCGTGGTGCTAATTGGGAATAGACAACCGGACTCCTTGGTAAGTGTGACAGACAACCGGACTCTTTGGTAAGTGAGAAGATGTGTAAAACACATGATGCGTACTAAGTCGATATTTCTGCATTGTCACATTTAACCTGCGTGGTGTCAGCTGCGTTATGCAGACTGCAAGACTCGCCACAGCGCGGGGCTAGATCTTCTACCGTGGTGCTAATTGGGAATAGACAACCGGACTCCTTGGTAAGTGTGACAGACAACCGGACTCTTTGGTAAGTGAGAAGATGTGTAAAACGCATGATGCGTACTAAGTCGATATTTCTGCATTGTCACATTTAACCTGCGTGGTGTCAGCTGCGTTATGCAGACTGCAAGACTCGCCACTGCGCGGGGCTAGATCTTCTACCGTGGTGCTAATTGGGAATAGACAACCGGACTCCTTGGTAAGTGTGACAGACAACCGGACTCTTTGGTAAGTGAGAAGATGTGTAAAACACATGATGCGTACTAAGTCGATATTTCTGCATTGTCACATTTAACCTGCGTGGTGTCAGCTGCGTTATGCAGACTGCAAGACTCGCCATAGCGCGGGGCTAGATCTTCTACCGTGGTGCTAATTGGGAATAGACAACCGGACTCCTTGGTAAGTGTGACAGACAACCGGACTCTTTGGTAAGTGAGAAGATGTGTAAAACACATGATGCGTACTAAGTCGATATTTCTGCATTGTCACATTTAACCTGCGTGGTGTCAGCTGCGTTATGCAGACTGCAAGACTCGCCACAGCGCGGGGCTAGATCTTCTACCGTGGTGCTAATTGGGAATAGACAACCGGACTCCTTGGTAAGTGTGACAGACAACCGGACTCTTTGGTAAGTGAGAAGATGTGTAAAACACATGATGCGTACTAAGTCGATATTTCTGCATTGTCACATTTAACCTGCGTGGTGTCAGCTGCGTTATGCAGACTGCAAGACTCGCCACAGCGCGGGGCTAGATCTTCTACCGTGGTGCTAATTGGGAATAGACAACCGGACTCCTTGGTAAGTGTGACAGACAACCGGACTCTTTGGTAAGTGAGAAGATGTGTAAAACACATGATGCGTACTAAGTCGATATTTCTGCATTGTCACATTTAACCTGCGTGGTGTCAGCTGCGTTATGCAGACTGCAAGACTCGCCACAGCGCGGGGCTAGATCTTCTACCGTGGTGCTAATTGGGAATAGACAACCGGACTCCTTGGTAAGTGTGACAGACTACCGGACTCTTTGGTAAGTGGGATAAGATGAGTAAAACACGTGATAGAATAAAATAGAGAAACTTAATTCAACTAACTCTAAAATACAGACAATTTTTTTTACTTAAAATTAAAGCAGTGTCAGACAAAAAAGGCACTTATTCAGCATACGTACAAACAGTGGACGTCTGCATTGTCACATTTAACCTGCGTGGTATTAGCTGCGTTATTCAGACTGCAAGACTCGCCACAGCGCGGTGCTAGATCTTCTACCGTGGTGCTAATTGGGAATAGACAACCGGACTCCTTGGTAAGTGTGACAGACAACCGGACTCTTTGGTAAGTGGGATAAGATGAGTAAAACACGTGATAGAATAAAATAGAGAAACTTAATTCAACTAACTCTAAAATACAGACAATTTTTTTTACTTAAAATTAAAGCAGTGTCAGACAATAACTCTAATTATTAAAAAAACAAAATACCCGACTGCACACTAAAATAAAATGTATCCTATGACACTCCCGTAATCAAGACAAATCTAACGATACCTCATACATCAAAATCCATCAAGCCGTTTAGGCTACAGGAGGTCACAAAGGAACAGACATACATACATACTTACATACACTCGAAAAACATTACCCTCCTTCTTTGGCAGTCGGGTAAAAAAAACCCACAGAAAAAAAAGGGTTCTGTAAGTGATACTGGTTCAGGATTTTGAATATAGCTAGGAGGTTTTTTTTCACCCTGTATAGATAGGTAAATAAGTAGTTACTAAGAATAGTTTTTACATTACCCTCCTTCTTTGGCAGTCGGGTAAAAAAGGCACTGATTCAGCATACGCACAAACAGTGGACGTCTGCATTGTCACATTTAACCTGCGTGGTATTAGCTGCGTTATTCAGACTGCAAGACTCGCCACAGCGCGGGGCTAGATCTTCTACCGTGGTGCTAATTGGGAATAGACAACCGGACTCCTTGGTAAGTGTGACAGACTACCGGACTCTTTGGTAAGTGAGAAGATGTGTAAAACACATGATGCGTACTAAGTCGATATTTCTGCATTGTCACATTTAACCTGCGTGGTGTCAGCTGCGTTATGCAGACTGCAAGACTCGCCACAGCGCGGGGCTAGATCTTCTACCGTGGCGCTAATTGGGAATAGACAACCGGACTCCTTGGTAAGTGTGACAGACAACCGGACTCTTTGGTAAGTGAGAAGATGTGTAAAACACATGATGCGTACTAAGTCGATATTTCTGCATTGTCACATTTAACCTGCGTGGTGTCAGCTGCGTTATGCAGACTGCAAGACTCGCCACAGCGCGGGGCTAGATCTTCTACCGTGGTGCTAATTGGGAATAGACAACCGGACTCCTTGGTAAGTGTGACAGACAACCGGACTCTTTGGTAAGTGAGAAGATGTGTAAAACGCATGATGCGTACTAAGTCGATATTTCTGCATTGTCACATTTAACCTGCGTGGTGTCAGCTGCGTTATGCAGACTGCAAGACTCGCCACTGCGCGGGGCTAGATCTTCTACCGTGGTGCTAATTGGGAATAGACAACCGGACTCCTTGGTAAGTGTGACAGACAACCGGACTCTTTGGTAAGTGAGAAGATGTGTAAAACACATGATGCGTACTAAGTCGATATTTCTGCATTGTCACATTTAACCTGCGTGGTGTCAGCTGCGTTATGCAGACTGCAAGACTCGCCATAGCGCGGGGCTAGATCTTCTACCGTGGTGCTAATTGGGAATAGACAACCGGACTCCTTGGTAAGTGTGACAGACAACCGGACTCTTTGGTAAGTGAGAAGATGTGTAAAACACATGATGCGTACTAAGTCGATATTTCTGCATTGTCACATTTAACCTGCGTGGTGTCAGCTGCGTTATGCAGACTGCAAGACTCGCCACAGCGCGGGGCTAGATCTTCTACCGTGGTGCTAATTGGGAATAGACAACCGGACTCCTTGGTAAGTGTGACAGACAACCGGACTCTTTGGTAAGTGAGAAGATGTGTAAAACACATGATGCGTACTAAGTCGATATTTCTGCATTGTCACATTTAACCTGCGTGGTGTCAGCTGCGTTATGCAGACTGCAAGACTCGCCACAGCGCGGGGCTAGATCTTCTACCGTGGTGCTAATTGGGAATAGACAACCGGACTCCTTGGTAAGTGTGACAGACAACCGGACTCTTTGGTAAGTGAGAAGATGTGTAAAACACATGATGCGTACTAAGTCGATATTTCTGCATTGTCACATTTAACCTGCGTGGTGTCAGCTGCGTTATGCAGACTGCAAGACTCGCCACAGCGCGGGGCTAGATCTTCTACCGTGGTGCTAATTGGGAATAGACAACCGGACTCCTTGGTAAGTGTGACAGACTACCGGACTCTTTGGTAAGTGGGATAAGATGAGTAAAACACGTGATAGAATAAAATAGAGAAACTTAATTCAACTAACTCTAAAATACAGACAATTTTTTTTACTTAAAATTAAAGCAGTGTCAGACAAAAAAGGCACTTATTCAGCATACGTACAAACAGTGGACGTCTGCATTGTCACATTTAACCTGCGTGGTATTAGCTGCGTTATTCAGACTGCAAGACTCGCCACAGCGCGGTGCTAGATCTTCTACCGTGGTGCTAATTGGGAATAGACAACCGGACTCCTTGGTAAGTGTGACAGACAACCGGACTCTTTGGTAAGTGGGATAAGATGAGTAAAACACGTGATAGAATAAAATAGAGAAACTTAATTCAACTAACTCTAAAATACAGACAATTTTTTTTACTTAAAATTAAAGCAGTGTCAGACAATAACTCTAATTATTAAAAAAACAAAATACCCGACTGCACACTAAAATAAAATGTATCCTATGACACTCCCGTAATCAAGACAAATCTAACGATACCTCATACATCAAAATCCATCAAGCCGTTTAGGCTACAGGAGGTCACAAAGGAACAGACATACATACATACTTACATACACTCGAAAAACATTACCCTCCTTCTTTGGCAGTCGGGTAAAAAAGGCACTGATTCAGCATACGCACAAACAGTGGACGTCTGCATTGTCACATTTAACCTGCGTGGTATTAGCTGCGTTATTCAGACTGCAAGACTCGCCACAGCGCGGGGCTAGATCTTCTACCGTGGTGCTAATTGGGAATAGACAACCGGACTCCTTGGTAAGTGTGACAGACTACCGGACTCTTTGGTAAGTGAGAAGATGTGTAAAACACATGATGCGTACTAAGTCGATATTTCTGCATTGTCACATTTAACCTGCGTGGTGTCAGCTGCGTTATGCAGACTGCAAGACTCGCCACAGCGCGGGGCTAGATCTTCTACCGTGGCGCTAATTGGGAATAGACAACCGGACTCCTTGGTAAGTGTGACAGACAACCGGACTCTTTGGTAAGTGAGAAGATGTGTAAAACACATGATGCGTACTAAGTCGATATTTCTGCATTGTCACATTTAACCTGCGTGGTGTCAGCTGCGTTATGCAGACTGCAAGACTCGCCACAGCGCGGGGCTAGATCTTCTACCGTGGTGCTAATTGGGAATAGACAACCGGACTCCTTGGTAAGTGTGACAGACAACCGGACTCTTTGGTAAGTGAGAAGATGTGTAAAACACATGATGCGTACTAAGTCGATATTTCTGCATTGTCACATTTAACCTGCGTGGTGTCAGCTGCGTTATGCAGACTGCGAGACTCGCAACAGCGCGGGGCTAGATCTTCTACCGTGGTGCTAATTGGGAATAGACAACCGGACTCCTTGGTAAGTGTGACAGACAACCGGACTCTTTGGTAAGTGAGAAGATGTGTAAAACACATGATGCGTACTAAGTCGATATTTCTGCATTGTCACATTTAACCTGCGTGGTGTCAGCTGCGTTATGCAGACTGCAAGACTCGCCACAGCGCGGGGCTAGATCTTCTACCGTGGTGCTAATTGGGAATAGACAACCGGACTCCTTGGTAAGTGTGACAGACAACCGGACTCTTTGGTAAGTGAGAAGATGTGTAAAACATGTGATGCGGACTAAGTCGATATCTCTGCATTGTCACATTTAACCTGCGTGGTGTCTGCTGCGTTATTCAGACTGCAAGACTCGCCACAGCGCGGAGCTAGGTCTTCTACCGTAGTGCTATGTGGGACACGGATACACACGTCAAACTTATAAGAACCCAATACGGTGTATTAGGTTCTTTTGCTAAGTCTCTGCCAGTCTATCGATGGCAAAATTATTATGTGACGGATTCGTGTTTTTTTTTAGTTTCACTTTATGACTTATTTTGAGTAAAATATCATTGTTTTAGGTAATCAATGCTAGTGGAAGACTGATGATGGTGCAGCGAGAAGAATATGACGTGGACGATGACAACAATCCGGTAAGTACAGCTTTTGCTACAAACGTCGTGCGACAATAGTGAATGCTAAAATAGACGCTCTTTTTTATAAGGAATGGGTGCGCCAATGTAGGTAAATCACGAAAACTCCTTAACATGCTGTTTCCGAGAAAAATAATAACTTGTAGCCGTTACGGCTAGATTCCACCGTTTAAGTATTTGCTAAGCTGTCCCTCACTCCTTGTATTATTTGCCAGTTGCCATCTAAAAGCTTCCGCGTTAAACTGTATCCTGATCGTTAGTTCTATGATTGGTGATGGAACGAACAGGGGTACTACTAAGGATGGAAAGGGATATTTGTGATGTTCTGTGATAATTTCGATTTAGCGTTGTAAGACTAGATTTTACGATGCAAAGTCGAGTCTAGCGCCATCTCATGAAAACTTTCGGTAAGTGACGTATAGAGTATAGAGGACGCATTTTACTATGAGTTTACCACGGTGCTGACTTGTTAAGTAACAAACAAAGAGATAACTAGTAAGAAATATATGTCTCTCACCCAATGATACTTAAATTAAAATACTCTCTTCTTCTATTGGATGCTTTAAATTTGTTAGCAAAAAAGATGTGAATGTTTTTGGATGTGTCCACGAAACTGACTAACTTTTTTCTCAAAGAACATAGATCGAGATATAAAATAAAAAAATCGCTTCTCCATACAACTTGTGCGATCAGCTGATTTGCCTTTGTATGAAAAGTCGAGTTTTTTAAAGTATTTCATAAAGTTTTCATGGAGAAAGTTTTTCAGTTTCACGGGAAGGATCACCCCTTTAAGTTTTGCTAACCAATTTATCCATCGGTATCCAGCGCGGAAATGCCGCAAGTGTAATGGGTTTTTTTTCTTTTGTTTTTATTAAAAATGGGTTCGCTCTTGACCACAACCTAGCTCAGGGCAAAGATGTGGTCGAGGATGTAGCGAGCTCACCCAGAAGAAGCCTATTCACTCGTACTTTAAATATATTTGGGTTGTATGAACTCGGAAATACAGACGCCGGCAGGGAATTCCACTCCCTGGCAGTGCGCAATATAAAAAATGAAGAATAGCGCTCAGTACGTATCCGACAAGATAAGGGTGGTACCCCGCAGTGCGTCTGGACGTCCGATGGAAAAAAGGGGCAGGCGGAATGAGCTCATGTAGCCTCTGAGCACACTCTCCCAAGTACATCAATGGTAGCAATGGGTACTTTTGCACCGGGGATGACTCGGGGAATTTTTTTAAATTGACATTTTTATAATCTTAATGTTGACTTTTGACGATGTTATGATTATAATGAATAAACGATTTACCCCATATGTTGAACATAACATAAATATCAAATATAAGCAAATATATACTTGAACAGATCTCCGCTGCCCAGACTGGTCGAATATGTAAATGTAATTGTAAATATTGAAAAGTGGACTGTATATTACTTGTGCATTATAATTGAAATAGAAAAAGGACTTTGAAAATGAGTATATTGAAAAAATATAAAATACGAGCTAAATTCACACTCTCTTAAAACGTCACCGAAACCAGAAGACATTCTTTTATTTTATTTTTAGTTTTTTAACATTTAAAAAGAGAATACTTAATTAAAAAAGTTTGTGTTGGAAAGTAGATTCCAACAATACTACAGTTTTCTTCATTTTATTTTGCAACAGCCCAACAATTTCAATATTTACCCATGTAACCGGAACCTTATTAAGCTAATCGATTCTTTTAGAATACATGCATATGATTATTGACAAATTACGCGTTCGCATTGAGCAAGCGTGTACAGAATACCTACTTAACGCATTAACGATCACTGCTATTTGAATCTGTTTTAACACACCATTTCACTGCAAACTAGTACTAAAATTACTCAATTAAAATTGTACACTGCACCTAATTGGTAACTGGTTTAATGTATTTTTGTAGAATGATTCTCCCTCGTTCCCCCAGCGTATGTAAAGAATAAGTAAGGCAGTGTAGTGATTTAAATTCAAGTGTTTTTTTTTAAATACAATGCACTTCGCTTATGTTTGTCAAATCAACTTGATTTTAAAGGAGTACAAGGTTGTTTCTTCATTAAGTGTGACACGCTTCTTTTGAAATGTTTGTTTCAGTTAAAATAAAATGCAAAAATCGTAAATAATAGAATTTATTTACAAAATAATAGCACACAATCGTTCAGGTACACTTCGTTGCTTTGGATATACCATAAAACTTAACTTCTAGAAGACCTACGTGTATTTTTACACATACATTGCCTATGCAAAAACACACTAGCGCCGTGAGTAACTGAATAGGTTACCTATACACGGTAGAAGTTATAAATATTTATATTCGAAAATCGGTGGAGATCTCGTATCTATAAGGAACTCAGGATTGCACATACATTGTATGAAAAGTGTAATTAATTCTATCTAGTCCCTGTTAAAAATCTCTTTAAATTAGTGCTTGGTTTTAATGGTTAGTGTTTTCCCATGTAAAGAGATGGGTCCAGCTGCCCATCGGCGAACAATGTTACCCTTGTGGCCGTATGAGGCCCCCGAGAGGTGGACATGTGGGCCGAAGTCCAGAGGGGCATAGGGCAGGTAATCCAGAGCCGGTAGGGGCGCAATGAGCGGTTCCAGAACTGGGCCGACCGCGTGAAGAGGCGCGATAGGGGCGATTGGAGCGATTGGGGCCACATGAGCGATCGGCTCATGTGCTATGACAGGCGCAGCAGCGATTGGCAAGCCGATTGAGTGAACATTAGGGCCTGTTCTCTTCACAACAGCATTGAAACCTCTGATTGGATCCGCGGTGTATTCTACTAGACGTATGTTGCCGTCAGGTTCCACCAATGAGTATGCTCCCTTGACGACATCGCCGTGTCTGTGTTCCCATTGCATCTTGTTGTCGCCAGTGTGAGGGTCGTTGACCGCGTAGTTGAATGAATATCCTGGGTTCGGCTGTTGGTGAAAAGGATGCTTTTAAATTACATTAAAGAGCAGAGATATAGTTGAAGTAAGAGAAAGAAAAATCTAAAATGAGCACGAGGTTCGACAAGAAAAAAAATGTAGACCAAGACCATAATCAAATTAACCAAGTAAACTTAGAAAAGAGTGCAAATATGTAGGTACTTACAATGGAGCCGATGGTAGCAATGGGTACGAGTCCCAGGGATGGTGGGTTAGCTGCCGCGACTGCAACCAGAGCCAAAAGGCCTGACACCTGGAATACCACAACATTTATATAAACATGTAATAATTTAATATGTCTCTAAAAGTCCGACACCGCTTTATTAAATTGTTTTCGATTGTAATAATTAAAGGCATTTATATTTTAATATATTTAAATGAAATCTTCTTAGCGTCTACTAAATATAGTGTAAGAGTCATTTTTTGATATCTGAAACTGTGATCGCGGTAAAGACCAATCATAATAATGGGTATTTTTTAAGCGTTGTTTTTTTAAAAATTGAATAAAACACTCAAATTTGCATCATATTTTCAATTTTTTTATTGGAATCGATAAATTTGTCTTTGCCATTTAGGTTTTAAATATAATTTCATGTAAAAAAATCACCCGTTATTGTTATTTTTTAATATCTGGTCCACCAATTAAGGCTATAAGTATGGGGTGACTTTATATAAGTTAGAGAAACTTTAGGGGGTGATTCTCCCTATGAAACTGAACAACTTTCCCATAAGGAACCTATGTGAAATTCTCAAAAAAATCGTTTTCCCATACAAAGGCAAATCATCTGATCGCACAAGTTGTATCGAAGGCGACATTTTTTTTCATATTTCGACCTATGTTCCTTGGGGAAAGTTGTACATTTTTGTGGTCTGATTCCCATCCTTAATTTTTGCTGACGCTTAATGTCACCCAAAATGCAACCCTTCAAGGGCCGTTTTATCTCACTTCGATCTCCAAAACAAATATTTACCACTAAATGAGAATTCATGGTCGTTGACAAGGTATCCCAGTGAGCTAACGAAGTGTACTGTACCATTGTCACTGGTACCTCAGTATTTATACCGGAATAATTTATTCGGTACCCTGTACCGGTATGTCAAACGTCGCGGATGGCTACCACCGATTTACTTGCAAATTTTGCTCCCGAATAATAGACAAACCTGATGGGACCGACAACTGGTATTAAAAGTTACGTCGCATAATTAACATCTAATCGATTGTAAGTCTGAATTTATTAGACACGAAAATGGGGTTGTATTTTGAATCCTAATTAAATTAAAACGTCTGGTTTAACTTGTTATTTTCTGTAAAAAACTAAATACTGCATTCGTTGTTCACAGTATATGACTCATCATCATCACATCATACTGTTTGAAAGACATAAACGAAAACTTAAGCGAAGACGTTCGATCCCTTTTCCCTTTTGAAATTGGCATAGTTAAAGTTTATATATGAAGCGCTCGTATGCCAGTGGCGCTCGCTGATCTCAACCGGTCAATGAGGTCAAGCAACGTACACAGAGGCAGGGAACCTGATGGGTGACCAAAGTGGCAATTTATCACGAGCGTTTCCGTGCTTCGGAGGGCACGTTAAGCTGTCGGTCCCGGCTGTTGTCGATTGACTACAGTCGTTAAAACCAAGTCAGAGGCCATTGTGCGGGTTGAAAACTCTGACACCAGGGTTAGCCAAGTTCGCCACACACTTGACTATGTGTGATACCACCTCTGTTTCATAAACCAAAAAATATAACTATGGGACTGATTAAGAACCAATAAGTTGAAATATGCGCCCGTCCAAGAAAATTCATTTTGGAAAGACGAGCAGTCTTGTGGACCCGCATTGGGCCAGCGTGGTAAACTATGGCCTAAATCCCCTTCGTGTTTCGAAGGGAGGCCCGTGCCCCTCGGTGGGGACTTATATGGCTGATGACGAAGTTAAAACATGAGACCGATTAAGAACCAATTAGGTTAAAAGATAAACCGATTATGTATATCTACTATAAAGTTATCTAGAAAAACAGGCCTAAAAATCATTAAAAAAATAAAACATAGATCATTCACGTTGCATACTTCACTAATTTTCCTGTTATTTCGTAAATTACAGACAGGGTAACGTTTAGCCTGGTATTTAGAACTATTTAATAAATATCGGAAGTAATTAGACGAGTGGAAAGCCCACATTGTATTTAGAGCGCTCAGTGGAAGTAGGTAAGTAGAAGTCAGAATAGTAGAGTCATTAAGCAGATTCACATTTTTCTACTGGATTAAAGCAAGCCACTTGGTATGATTGTTCCTTAGGTTAAAATAAGCCGATAAAGATCGGTAGCCCTCGAAAATATCCCCTCTGAACCGGGAGGGGGAGGGTCAAAGAGGTGCTCCGCCCCGCGGTACTTCAAAAAATATTACCACTCATTTGTAGCTACCAGGTTGAGTTTGGTATGGTTTTCGTATAAATCAATAACGAGAAATTCATTTCTGGTATTTATTTTACATATATGTGCAATGGTTTTTTAAATAATCGCAAAAATATAAAATTGTAATCACAAAAAAAAACCTTTCGCAGCCTATATTTTTTTATTTAAGAGACATATAAGTGTTAAAAAAATATCCAAATGTAGCCTGTTTAATGAAAATTTATAAAAATATAACTTAAGTAGGGGTTTTCATATAGAATTATGACACGAAAAAATGTAGAATCCGACGCGGCGGACGGATTATTTGAAAGAAGGAAACTTTTTTTACTTGAATCATATAATAATTTTATGATCTGGTCCTTTTTATGATACCTAAGCGTTTATTTGCTTTTTAATATATTTTTTAATTTTGATATTTTGTGTTTTTTTTTATTTTTTTTCAGCGGGAAAAAAATACGATTTTTAAAGATTTCCACGCAAAATCAAAACTATTGAAGCTGTTAGTTTAAAATTTTGCATAGATGATCTTCAGATATTTTGGAAACTAACCTAAATCAGGTGACACAGAGTTCCCACGGGAAAGAATTATAGGGCGTCCATTTAATTGATATGTACATTTGGTGTTTCAGTCGCAGCCCTCTATCTTTCAATTTATTATAGACAGCGTGTCCAAATTTTCAGGAAATACGTATTTTGATAGTAACTATCGTAAAATATGATAAATAAAATTGAAAATCTAAACTAAAGTGGGGTTCCCATACGTCAAACGTCCAAAATATCGTATTTTCGAAAACATAATTGTTACTGATCTATTTCAAAAACCATACAATGTATATCCTTCAAAATTAGTACACATTGAAAACATACCTTACATTATTAAAAAAATATATTAAAACTGGCCAGCTATAAGCCAAACTCAAGCAATAAAATTTTAAAATCAATGTAAATAAAAACAGTTTTTTTCGCGGTTTTTGGTTATTTACTATGAAATTGGCGTTTATAGTATGATGTGAGGCAAAAATGTTTAATAAAACGAAGACACATACATCAAAGGCACGGATATTAAAGTTTCCGAGTCATAATATAAATAATAACAGTAATTCCATCAAAAATAACCAGGTAAATGTCACAAATACAGTTCGAGTGAGAGTTTGTTTAAATATATTTAGCTTGAGTCCGATTCACTCTTGACTGTTATTCATATTTTTTTTAACTAATGTAAAGTATGTTTTAAATGTGAACGAAGTTTAAGGTGTATGCATTACATCGTTTTTGAAATAGAGCAGTAACAAAAGTTGTAAAGGAAATGCGAAATTTTGGACGTTTGTCGTATGGGAACTCCATTGTGATTTCGGTTTTTAATGTTATTTATTATATTTTACGACAGTTACTATCAAAATACGTATTTTTCGAAAATTTGGACATACTGTCTATAATAGTTTGAAAGATAGAAGACTGCGACTGAAACACCAAACGTACATATCAATTAGCGGACGCTCTACAATTCGTTCCCATGGGAACTCCGTATAATCTCATTTAGGTAAGTTTTCACAATATCTGAACATCATTTATGCAAAATTTCAAACTTACAGCATCAATAGTTTTGATTTTGTATGGAAATCTTTGAAAATCTGATTTTTTACCTACCGAAAAAAATCTTCTTTTGTATGGGAATTCCTCAATACCAGATAAAAATCAGATCGGCAAAATTTGAGGGTTAAACTTTTTTATTTATACCTCAAACAATGTAATAAAAAATGTTTTACGAAAACCCTTTCAGTAAAACCGGGTTCCGAAGCTTTGACATTTTTTGGTCTTACGGCACTCCACTACTGGTCTTTGACATTATAAAACCATAGTAAATAACCAAAAACCGCGAAAAAAACTGTTTTTATTTACATTGATTTTAAAATTTTATTGCTTGAGTTTGGCTCATAGCTGGCCAGTTTTAATATATTTTTTTAATAATGTAAGGTATGTTTTCAATGTGTACTAATTTTGAAGGATATACATTGTATGGTTTTTGAAATAGATCAGTAACAATTATGTTTTCGAAAATACGATATTTTGGACGTTTGACGTAAGGGAACCCCACTTTAGTTTTGGTTTTTAATTTTATTTATCATATTTTACGATAGTTACTATCAAAATACGTATTTCCTGAAAATTTGGACACGCTGTCTATAATAAATTGAAAGATAGAGGGCTGCGACTGAAACACCAAATGTACATATCAATTAAATGGACGCCCTATAATTCTTTCCCGTGGGAACTCTGTGTCACCTGATTTAGGTAAGTTTCCAAAATATCTGAAGATCATCTATGTGAAATTTTAAACTAACAGCTTCAATAGTTTTGATTTTGCGTGGAAATCTTTAAAAATCGTATTTTTTACCCGCTGAAAAAAAATAAAAAAAACACAAAATATCAAAATTAAAAAATATATTAAAAAGCAAATAAACGCTTAGGTATCATAAAAAGGACCAGATCATAAAATTATTATATGATTCAAGTAAAAAAAGTTTCCTTCTTTCAAATAATCCGTCCGCCGCGTCGGATTCTACATTTTTTTGTGTCATAATTCTATATGAAAACCCCTACTTAAGTTATATTTTTATAAATTTTCATTAAACAGGCTACATTTGGATATTTTTTTAACACTTATATGTCTCTTAAATAAAAAAATATAGGCTGCGAAAGGTTTTTTTTTGTGATTACAATTTTATATTTTTGCGATTATTTAAAAAACCATTGCACATATATGTAAAATAAATACCAGAAATGAATTCCTCGTTATTGATTTATACGAAAACCATACCAAACTCAACCTGGTAGCTACAAATGAGTGGTAATATTTTTTGAAGTAACGCCGGGCGGAGCACCTCTTTGACCCTCCCCCTCTCGGTTCAGAGGGGATATTTTCGAGGGCTACCGATCTTTATCGGCTTATTTTAACCTAAGGAACAATCATACCAAGTGGTTTGCTTTAATCCAATTTCCGAAAGTCAACTCATTTTTTCCCGCTTACCGACTCTACTAGAAGGCAGGATATGTGCATCTAAGTGATGATTAATGTTGTTGCAATTTTATAACCAAGTAGTTCCTTAACTAGGTCAGGACTTAAAGATAGATAGACAATCAAAATTAACAACCAAAAGAGTGCAGGGCGAATAGAAGAGAAAAATCTTTATTTTATAGGACATTCAGGATGCCACTTAAAACAAGTCAAGATTACAATGAAATACATACAAACATACATTAAACGATTTAAATACATACACACGCATTCGTTCTTTTGAACCTACTGGGCGGCCTACGGTTACCCCATTTTTATTGCAAAACCGTTCTTATAATAAAAGCACAGAGAGCACGCGTCCGGTAATTTGATGAGCGGCCCTCTGTACCTATGCAGAAGTGTTACTTTTGAATAATAATAAAAACGCCACACATTCAAAGGCCCACACTAAGGTTTTCTCTTGTGTCGTGGGTCCCAACATAAAGTTAGACTGACATGAACACCCATGACCCAAGAACAAACATCTGCTTTTTATACAATGTTTTCCCCGACTGGGAATCGAACCCAGGACTCGTCGATCAAGAGGCAGTGCCGGGCGTCATAGGCGCGAAAATATCTTTAAAAAAAATGAATCAATGAATGCCTATTCCTCAAATCAAATCAATCTTTATTTGCAAGAATACAAGTTATAAAGGTCAAGTGTCTTAGGTCCTAATATGTATGAGGGAGATGACACTAATCTCAGTTATTCTTGTATATTGGGTGTCTTTAAATTAGCTAACGATAATTAACCTTTTCACCGCCAAAGTCTGATATATCAGACGTTTAAGATTCATGCCCTCGCCGCCAGTCTGATATATCAGATATTATTTTTTTTTACTTTAATATCGTTCACCATGCGTTCGCCATACGCCACGACATAAAAAAAAAATTTGATGTCGTGGCGTGTGGTGGGCGTTTTTAACGAAAACTCTTGGCGCTAAAAAGGTTAAAGATGTGAATCAGCCCACGAGACCGAACAATTGTGCCTAACCTTTATTATGCGATTTGCTTTTGTATGGGAAGTCTTTTTTTAAGAATTTCATGTAGTTTCCTTGGAGATAGTTGTTCAGTTTCATGGGGAGTACCACCCCCTAAAGTTTCGCTAGCAAATTTAAAATCATCCCATAAAGATTTAAAAAAAGTTAAGTGTTATTTAGAACTTCCAAGAGAGTTATTGGTTTTTATTACTTACAACTTCCAAGAGAGTTAAATTGGTTTTTATAATGGTTTCGATCCTAAAAAATTGTATTTTAAGTCGTAGGGATTAATATTATAAATGCGGAAGTAAGTCTGTCTATCTGTTACGCTTTCACGCCTAAACTACTGAACAGATTTTGATGAAAATTGGTACAGACATAGATTAGACCCTGGGAAAGGAAATAGACTACATTATATCCCACAGCTGAGTACGATATAACCTGTAGTACACGCAGGCGGAAAGCTAGTATCAAAATATAAAAACAATTAAGTAAATGTTTAAAAAAAAACTATTTAAAACGTTTATTCCAAGGAGTTTCTTCATCATTTGAACAGATTAATCATATACCCAAAGCAAAAAATTTGCCCCGGGTGAGGATCGAACTCACGACCTTAAGATTATGAGACTTACGCGCTGCCTACTGCGCTACCGAGGCGTTGTGACATGGTGCGAAAATACCTACCATATTCTATCTTAGCAAGATAAAAGTTACTTAAAAATAACTGCATTGATAACAATTTGGGTATTTCATTGCAGCTAACGAGGCATAGAGATTGGTCTAAAAAATCGATTTTTAGGTCCATATTACAGAACGCGACTCAGACTCTGAGCTGTACTTAAGTAGCTGTGGTCTTTGTCATTTTGATAGTGAGAAAAAGAGATAATAAATACTTAAATATAGATCAAGACTCTCCTTCTGTAATACGGGGTATTACAGAATCTATACTAATATTATAAAGAGGAAACATTTGATTGTTTGTTTGCAACTTTGCATTGAATAGGCTCCAAAACTACTGGACCGATTTGAAAAATTCTTTCACTATTAGAATTCTACATTATCCGTGATGAACATAGGGTATATAATTTTCCCGAATTCCCTCGGGAACGAAGTCCCTTACGGATAACTAGTAAGTAAATAAGTATAGATCTCCCCAAATTTTTTGAAAGCGTGAAAGCGTAAGTTAATGTGCGTAAACATTGTGTGTAAGTTTTGTAACAAAAATACTTCACTTGATGCGCCGCCCGCCGTCTATACTTAGTTGAAAGGTAGAAGAAATGATGTAAACTACTATTAGTAATTTACACCTTAGCATTAGTTAACCGCGGCACAGAATTAGATAATCGGTCCTATTCGAGAAACTGGACGAATAAGGTAGTCTAATACCAATTATTAAAAACTTTGCCGGATAGATTTCATAAAGTCGATGGAAAAACTGTGATTACTATGAATGTTGTGATTTTACATACCTACTTATCTATTAGATTTTGCAGTTTGCCTTGTTGGTATTTTCGGTATTAATCAATGTTATTACTGTGTTTTATGTTCTGTTAATTGGACTGTATGTCTCTGTGTGCGAATTAAGTATATAGATTGTATTGTATTATCCAAGATATGTCACCTCATACAAAACTAGAACGAAAACATGAATCCTTCGACTAGTAACTCAAAATGTTTTATTTTACAGTTATCTTCTATTGCGCTACATTAAGTCAGGGCAGTAGCTAGGGGGGGGGCATTGTGGGGCAATGCCCTACCTTACAAAATACCAAAAACTAAGATAAATTGTTTCTTCAAAGCAACACCCAACAATTAATTATTACCTCACTCAGACGTGGATTTCTACATCCAAATCTGAGAGTTAAACCTTCTTGTTCTTCATCATTGAGGATTTTATAGTTATAAGATCCATGCCCATGCTCTCTCACAGAAATTATTTGTCTACGAATAGCTATTGAAAGGTCAGTGATATACATGGTGATTGTTTTAGGAGCCCGTGCTACGAGGGCAGATCAATTATGCTATATTTTTTGCTTCCGTCCTACCTGTAACCAATGCTGCCCTACCTCAAATTCGTCTCTAGCTACAGCCCTGCATTAAGTAGAATAAAGGAATTTGTATTTGTATTTCCTAAGTCAACAGACTTTTTCAATAATGCATTTTTTAACGTGCGTAACCAAATCAGGCTAGGTACAATACATATCTTTCGGTACAGGGCTTTTGGTCAAAGATGCTTATAAATTATGTCGTCACAATTTCCTCTGACGTAGAAAGTTACTACAGACAGTCCGCGCTACGAAACCAATTGGAACTTTCAATTCTGCAGATTACTTCGTAACATTTTGATTTTTTATTGGACATACATTAGGGTTGAAAGTAAAACACAAGTTTCCTGTTTCTTATTTTTATTTATTTACAACCAACAGCTTATTTACAATAATAAAAGACTAGTATGACTGTGCTCCCTTCTTGGTACATAGTACTACAAACAAATGTAACTACCATCAGCTTCTTTGGTTCACCGAAGAGCTGATGATAGTACTGTCATCTCTTAGAGATGTTCAGTGTTTTTTCTTAACAACTAGTTTTCGGCGGATTGGGAGTGGACCAGATATATGTTTAGCGATTAATCTGCCTTTAGAATCAAACTTCTTTGTAATAATGTGGGCGTACGGTCCATGATGGTAAGGTAAGCCGTGATAACTAGCTCCTAAAGGAACCCAGCCGCCGAAAGAACGGGTGTGAGGGTCCCATGGAAGACTCCAAGGTCCATACGACGTAGCTTTAGGCACGCCTGAGGGTGATAAACCAAATCCATATCCATAAACTACATGAGTATTAAGAGGTTTGATTGCAGGAATATGCGCGATTGGGGGGAGAGGGGCAATAGGTACGATCGGCGCGATAGGGGCTAGCGGCGCAATAGGGGCTAGCGGCGCAATAGGGGCTATGGGCCCTGGTCCTAGAGGTACTTTAGAGACTGAATGTACGCTAGGGCCAAGTTTCTTCACCACAGCGTTGAATCCCTTGTGTCCGTCAGCGTAGTAGTCCACGACTCGTAAGCTGCCATCGGGTTCGACGAGAGAATACGAGCCTTTGACTGCGTCTCCGTCCCGAATCTCCCATTGGGACTTCTTGTCGTGGGATAAGGGGTCGTGAACTGCATAGTTGTAGGCGTAGCGCGGGTTATCCTGGAGAAAAAGTTATTTGGAAATTGAATGAGAGTGTCAGATTAGAGAAGTGTTAGGACTAGTGAGATAACATTCGAACAATTTGAAATACAGGCGACGGTCTAAAATCTATGCTTACAGTTTATTATTCAAGACTTTTCTACTAACAAAAATCCTTCTAATTTTCTATTTGTGTTACGTAAATGAACGCACTTGAAAATATTGCGAAAATTCATACTTAAGTTGTTGAAAAAACCATGAGGTATAACAGTTACTGGCAAATCGGTTCACAGTGCCGATCTTAAAAGAAAAATGGTGTAAAGATATGTTTGGTGATAATAGAAATTGGGTGTAAATATACTTACAGGTGGCACGACCCCGCTTGAAACTGATATCGCGGCTAGCGCCAGGGAGCAGGCAAGCTAAAATAAAACAAAACAGATACAAAAAGATAAAATTTGGATTTCAAGGCAAATATTGGTTGATTATTTTTCTGTGAATTAAAAAATTGTATAACCCTGACATTCAGAGCTTGTAACTCTAAAATGGCTGACGCAATTTTGATCAAATATAGCTAAAAACCATCTTGATCACGTCAGTTTACAAACAAAAAAAACGCATCGAAATCGGCCCATTTGTTTAGGAGTTACAAAACCACAGACAGACACAAAGATACACATGCTAAATTATACCAACTCTCTTTTTAGAGAGGGAGGGAGAATATAAGAGAAAAATAGACTTAATGAAACAATTTTCACAACAGAACATCGTCCCCACTTACTTAATATCAAAAGTATGATTGTTTAATTATGCTTTTATTTATAGCATATTTTCCAAAACTATTTTGGAATTCTTCTAAGTTAAAATCCCGTGATAAATGCGTATGATGAAAAACTTTATCATCACGACATTTAAGTGGAATTCGAGTTTATTCTCTTCATCAATTTTCAAATTTTATAATAACACACACAGCACAGTAGCCCAATATTCAACTCCAATATTTTATTTTATGATATTTACAAATCTTTTTATAATTATTCAGATCATCGAATCCACTGCTTTATGTAAGTTTCTCTCAAGATGTGCTATTAAGTTTGATATTCTACTTTTACACGAGATGATTTTCACAAATTTCACTAATTGTCTTTAATTAATCGCTTCCAATAACCACAAAAACAAAACACTTTTTACCATAAAAAGTCGAGTCATTTTGCTATCAGCCAATCTTGATCAGCTGTTGATAAGTAATGCTTATTTTGATACTCGTCAATGCTTTTATAAGACTGAAAGCAGGGTACTACACCTGAAAGACTCGACCAACCTGTCTTGATACGGGTTATTGTTTATATTGTATCAGGTTTATAGGGCAAAAAGTCGACGTGTTTACTTGTTTACATTACTAAATGATTTGGATATAGGTATTCGTACTATTGTTTCAGTGCAAATACCATACAATTAGATCAATTGCTTATTAGCGCATTGTTAACAATCTTGGCATATACTTTGCATTCCGTGCTTGCGCTCGATAACCGTTTTCATAGTAATAAAGATAATCGATCTAGTAAAGCTACTAGTTCCTTCCAGTTTCTGGTAATATCTTGATTCATGCTGTATAATCACAAATTATACGCCGCGTTTTATATAGTAGAATAATGGAATAATGAATGAGACTAAATAAAACAACGTTTACTTCGCCACACGGTGGCTCCTTGCTTTATTAGTGCGCTTACAAGTTAATGACTAAATTATTTATATAAATATTAAATATTATTTACCGTCTATCGCTTATCGGTACAGATATACAACCATAGAGTAGGTAGCGGCATTTTATCACCTTATGGCTTGGGTTACGTTATGAGGTAGTCAACTTAGTGTTTAAGACCGAGGTGTGGTCCCCATCCGTTCAACAACCCTTTTTCCAATAAGCCTAGCTCACCCAAAGATGGGCCTATAGGCCCCTTGTAATAAGGCAGGTCGAGGATCGGGCCTGATTTATAGACGGGTCCGGGCAATAAGTGGTCAGAGATAATGGGGCCAGATTTCAGAATGGGCTCAGAATAAATTGGTCCAGATTTTAGAATGGGCTCAGAATAGATAGGGCCAGATTTTAGAATGGGCTCAGAATAAATAGGGCCAGACTTCAAGTAAGGCTCGCCAATGTAAGATCCGGAGTAAGGTAGAGACGAAAGATGGCCAGATTTACCAAATGGTCCAGCTGACCAGAACGGAGCGAGAGGGGCTTTGGCAATTGGGGCAGAAAGAATAGGGGCTGCCTTGTAAATGGGTTCGGGGACGTAAGGGGCGATGGGTGCTGCAATTATAGGTTTAACGATAGGGGCCTCTTTGAGGATTGTAGCGGTGGAGTAAGCCGGACCGTGAAGAGGGCCAGCTGCGATGGGTCCGGAGATGAGCGGAGCTGCGGCTAGATGGCCCAGCTTGGCTATGGGTCCAACCGTTATGGGAGCAATAGGGCCATGGCCCAGGACCGGAATGGCGGCTTTGTAGATAGGTGCGGGACCAGTTGGGTGCAGGTTGGGGCCCAGTCGCTTCACGACCGCGTTGAAGCCAGTCTTGTCGTCCGCGTAGTATTCGACCACTCGCACGCTGCCATCAGGCTCCACCAAGGAATAAGCGCCTGGATAGAAAGGATACAATACAATTATGTGGACAGAATTAAGCCTTAAATTCTTAATTCACAAGTCTGATTTAAAACGAATTCTAAGTCGTATTTATATGATTTGTAAAGCCGTATATTATCGTTTCGTGATTGTTTAATTTCATTACTTTCTATTGGAAGAAGATTGTTTATTGAAACAACGTGGAAATTATATAATAGCGTGTAAAAAATCGTTAATCTGATTTTTTGAAGATTTTTTAAGTTAAAACTTAAAATTCATATATGTATGCACAATATATTTAAGGGTGTGTTATTTAATGGTATTACAGTAAATAAAAAGGGATGTTCTGGCCAGTTTAGTCGTATGATAGTGACGCTGCCTCTTGATCGACGGGTCCTGGGTTCGATTCCTGCTGGTCGGAGCAAACATTTGTGTAAAAAGCAGATGTTTGTTCTCGGGTTATGGGTGTTCGACTGTTCGTGTATGTCTTTGTGTGTGTTCCAAGGGACCCACAAGATAAAACCTTAGTGTGCCTTTAAGTGTGTATCGTTTAATTAAATTAAAACACCCAATTGAATTTTTTTAGTGGGCTACTCAATGTTTTTGATGCTTAGTTTGTTTTGCATGTTTTAAATTTTAAGTTTTTTTAAATTTTTCAAACAGCTTTGCTTGTCATGCTGTACGTTCACGCTTTTGGCTGTCAATCTGGAACTGAACCTTAGTCGTATTATATTTAGGATTAAGATTTGATTTTTGGCTGTTGTGTCTTATTAATAAATAAATTATTTTTCAAATGTGAAGTTACCTTTGACGACATCTCCGTCCCGTTTCTCCCACTGCGCCTTGTTGTCTCCTGTGTGCGGGTCCTTTACAGCGTATTCGAATGCGTAGGCTGGGTACGCCTGTAACAGTAACATACATTTAAATATCTACTACATCAACAATTCATAACATCCTAAATGTTCTGTGAAATAAAGCTATTATCCTGGTTTTTCATGTTGTTCCTATTTTTTTATTTCTATCTATTTTGTCATCTTTTTGGGTGAGTGAAAAATACAGTGAAGAGGTTTGCGTAGTAATGAAATTCCAATTTTCAACTCATATGCTGCATTGGAAAATATGTGCGACTTTTCTTATGTGTTAGCTTATGCACGTATCTTAGGTAATTTTGATTATTTTTGATTCAACAACAATAGCGTGTGACTTGAAAGAAAAAAACAAAAAAAAATAGAGCTCCAATGTCGAATCTGACGATTACTTTAGTATACGGTCCCATATCACACTAATATATTATAAAGACGAAAGTTTGTGTGTGTGTGTGTGTGTGTTTTAGTTCTTCACGGTCAAACGACTTTAAAAAATTAAAAAACAAACTAGAATGGAGGTAAATTAACACCCTGAATTAACACATAGGCTAAATTCCCGTGGGAATTCGAGAAAATATTTCTCGGGCTTAAATCTTGTTTGCAATGAGACCTTTTTTAAAGTGTTGTGAAAGTTTAATACAGCGTATTACAATTGAAGCTTCTTTACCTCATAAGAACTTAAACAATGGAAAAAAATACTTACATAATAGTCAACAGAGGCATGTCCCGGTGCGTACACCAGACCACCCAAACCAGAGTCAAGACCTAGCCCTCCATCAGCGAGGGTCGATGACGTCACGGCCAGGAGACAAATCACCTGGAATATTACCGGTGGTTATTTTGAGGTGGTTCTAAAAGGAATAATGATTTGGAGTGAAGCTATTTAAATTTATTAATATTATTATTATTATACTCGTTATCAGGCAGGCAGTTGATTACAACTGGTAATTGCCTGTATCCCATAGATAATTGTTGAGTTGTCTTTTTGTTCGTTGAAGTATGCTTGTCTATTCTTAAATTGGTTCACATTCTGAGCGGAAACAACATTCTTAAAAAAACTTTATTATTAAAGTACTTTTAAGTTACTATACTGAAGAACACATTATACTTAGATTAGATCATTTTATTCAAACATTTATCAATTTTATAAATTACAGTGGATTTCAAAAATTTGAGAAAATAATGTTTTCGTCAAATGTAAAAAATATAAATATAAAATAACAATTTCGTTATTTGTATTCTAAAGTAATGGTTCTCTTGAAAATTTTTTTTTAAACTGAAATACTATCCTCGACATCCAATCACGAAAATATTTAACTTGGAAAGGAGTAGGACTAATTTAGGCTTACACGAACCAATTAAAAGAATTTGTGCGGTTTATAACGAACTTAATGCAAAGTTTTCCGACATTGATATCTTTAGTGACTCTCTTACAGTATTCCGAAGTAAATTGCTGAAACTCATCGGTTAATCCATTCTGTCCCTATCATTTTTATGTTTTCCTTTGTAAATATTTACGTAACTAGTTATTAGCTTTCCCAACAATTTTATATAAAAAAGCTTGTAATGTCGATTTTACTATTGTAAATTTTTCTTAAATGTTATTTTTTAAAGCTTAATTTGTAAATTAAGTTTGACTGTTATGTGGCCAATGATGAGCATATCTGTAATTGGCATGCATATAGAAAATGTAACCTAATCTAATTTTAAATTGTAATATTCATACGTTATGCTGTTGGTTTACCTTTTAATAAATAAATAAAATAAATAAATAAATACTACATTATACTTAAATAAAGGGAACATTTAAAATTGGTGATGTTTTGAGTTTCGTTTTATTTAGTTGATTTTGTTTTATAGTTCATATACTTTCTTACAGCTGAAGAATGCTCTTTTAATACATCCTGCTCTTAAAATGAAAACCTTAAGAATGACTAGGATTTCACTGAAATTAAATTCAATCAGACGATTTAATAACTCCGCAACTTTAGTTCATAAATTCGTTGCAATGTTTTTTATTTGTTCAAAAAAAACACTTCACGATCCCCAAAAACGAACGCAAAAGGAAACCAACCACAAACAACTTCATGTCGACAAACTGGCGCTCAGTCAACTTGTAAAAAACGCACTAAATTCATTATTTACTGTCCAGCGCCTTTATAGGCAAATGGTTAAGACCTTCGTATCCTGACACCAACGGAAGTGCTGACCACACGAAATTAATTCCAAAACAGATCTTATTACCTTTAAATAGAGTTTATATTTGTGGCTATTTTGGTGTGTACAAGCGTGCGGTGGTTGTTGCCAATATTCTGTTGCATCAGGTTCCTTTCCACCAACCTTCATTAGTGAAAACGTAAGAATATGTAATGAGCTTGTAATACTAGTAAATAATAAAATTTACGCATCAAAACAGTAACGGGAAGTCTATAGGATACTTCTAATTTAATCGTCTTCTATTAAGGGCATTATGTCTGCGTGCTATAAGGGTTTTCCTTAACTCTAGCTTTTCGTCGGTTCGTTACCCGTAGTATTTATTATTTAAGATAAAAAAATATTGCATCATATTTTTTTTTTCTTACCAGCCCATATACGAAACACGAAGGGGATTTAGGCCATAATCCACCACGCTGGCCGAATGCGGGTTGGTGTACCACTCGTCTTTCAAAAATGAATTTTCTGAGACGTGCGGGTTTCATCACGATGTTTTCCTTCACCGTTGAGCAAGTGATCATGAATTAGAAATCAGTTTAAATTAATATGATGGTTTTTAAATAATAAATATGGAGTACATAACGCCCATAACGGAAAAAAGAAATATACACATGATGCATCGCTCCCTTAATGCAAGTTCACATTAAAAACTTATTCTTTAAATCTATACATATTATGTTTGGATTGAATAAACTCCGAAACTACTGGACCGATTTGAAAAATTCTTTCATCATTAGAATCCTACATTATCCGGGATGAACATGGGGTACATGATTTTTCCGAATTTCCAAGGAAACGAAATCCCGAGTGGAAAGCTAGTTCTATGATAAAAATAAATAATAACATCGTTATTATTTATTTTATAACATCATTATTATTTATTTTTATCAGTCTTCACAACGCATAGTCTACTTGACTAAGTACAACTTTAAAATCTTTAAAATTTTCAAATCTCAGATTACATGAATTAAATCTAAGTAGCTTTAGTCAGTTTTTTGAACCATTTTCCACAGTTGTAAATCCATTTGCCTGTTTTGGTACATTACCCTTTACAAAATGAAATATAGGGTTCTTTGGGTCCGCCCACAGAACGTGGAACAGCTTTATAGTAGAAGTTATATTGCATCGTTATTACCGCATTCAGTTACTTATGAGGCCAATGTCCGCTAAAAGTAGTTGACCTTCTAAAGTTATGTTAATAATGCAGTGTACTTGAATTGTCAATAACAATTTTATTTCCGATTGTAAAGCCTACCTAATTTGGTGCCCTTGCCAATTGTGGAATTTGAACGAGATAATGCCGTCTGATTTTATAAGTCAGTTGATAAATTATGTACAACTAGCTTTCTGTCCGGGACTTCGTTCCCGTGGGAATTTGCGAAAATTATTTAGCCTACGTGTTAATCTAGGGTGTCAGCTACCTCCATACCAAATTTAATCAAAATTGGTCCAGCCGTTTGAGCGTGAAAGAGTAACTAACATCCATACATCCTCACAAACTTTCGCATTTATAATATTAGTAGGTTTCCAGTCATAATAGGCACATAGCAGTTATTTTCTTCAAACTGTCATCTGTATAGCGCAAATATATGGTAAGCGCTAGAGAAATGAGCTAAGAGTTTCCTAAAATTTTCTGAATCGAATGGAATCGAATGTTCTAGAATTCTGGGCCTATTTGCCATATATCCTATTCGTAATCTGACATTTCTGTATGCAATAAAAATACTTAGACATATCAATCGTGCTAATTATTAATCCTCTTCAACTATTTCATTGTACGTTTTTGACAGCTAGGCTTTACGGTTCGCGAACTTCACGAAATCGTAAAGGAAACATATCTAGGTAAATACCCAAACAGGGTAATTGTGCGAAAGCCGAAAATGAGGAATTTGTTTGTTTGTTACTGAGAAGGGCCTGTAGAGCGTGTCAACTGCGCAATGGTCGAATAATGTGACGATTTGCTCCACTTCACGCGCATGCGTGCCGCGAGCTTGGCCGCTGAACACGCGAATCATAGACACAAAGGCTGGAAGGCACTGAAAAGCAAATTCTAAGAAAATTGGCAGCAAACATGAGTATTTAATCTAAGCCATTTTATCTATTTTTATAGCCTAGTTCTATCTCATAAACCAGGGGTGACCAATCGGTCGATCGCAACTGTTAGTCCAGTCGATCGTGGCAAGGCAAAAAAATAAAAAAACATTTCACATTTAAGTTTTTTCTCTTAATATAATAAAAAAAATACTACATGATTGTGTACTGAACTATGCTGTTTCATTTAAGATTTCAAGAAGTATGTAATTGGTAGATCGCACAGGGTTTCGTTAGTAAACAGGAGATCTTGGGTATAATCAAGTTGGCCACCCCTGTCATAAACTAAAAAAACTAGGTCGTTTCTTGAAAGCCTGAGGTAGCCTTTACTGAGCACCACTCTTAAGGATTATTTAGCTACACCCCTAGGGTTGTTTGACTAGGGTTTCATTTCATATACCTATTTTCAGGTTTTTGTAAGTCATGACATGACGAAGCGTATTGATGATTACTTTTGTGTCAGCTTTTAGTTACGACGAAGCCTGTTGCAAATGCGTTTTTGTACATTCATCTTACTTTCCAATAAATCTATTTTAAAGCTTTAAAAAATCCTTAGAGACTGATAAAATCTCAGTGTTAACTGTGTGTGGATAGTGATTTCCTATGATTACTCACAAGTCCTCTGTGCGTTCATAATCTAAGAAGCAAGCCAATATCAGTCAATACTCGAATAAGATCATTATCACAGATCCTTCATGTAATACCAGTAATAACTTGTTCCTAATGGATCTTATTTGCAAGTCTAATTGCAACGCGTTTTGAAATAGGCATTTTCTACAAGGATCTAAATTATACTAGTAACTTAGAAATGTCGTTTGGCTAAGAACTTAATGTAGATGTTTGACTTTATGATTGCTGTAGGTTTCAAACACCACTTGAAACTAAAATAGACTTACGTCCGTATTACAGAACGCCACTCAGACTCTGTTCTTTACGTGAGTAGCAGTCATCATTGTCATTTTGATATTGAGAGACAGAGACAATCAATACTTGAGTACAGGTCAAGATTTGAGTTTCCTTCTGTAATACGGGCCTTAGATTTCTTAGATGTCATACTGTTTTAGACAGATTTCATCTTATCTTTCGGTTTCAGAATAAATATAAAAGTACTTACATGTTTTTTTTCCGCTAATTATCCGGTCTAATTCCTGCGATCTATTTCTAAAAAGGACTTTATTCCTGAAAGTATTGTTCATCTCGACATGACGCGATAATTCCACTTTACGCGATTATATTTATATTATATAATATAAAATTATATTTATATTATTTCCTATATTATTTCCTTTGACACCGATAGAATATGATGATTTATCAATAATTAAAATTTTACTAAGAAGACTGAACCAATACATTTCTAAATAACTTACCAATCTTTGTTCTCCACAGGCATACAGTTGTCTCCCAGCTACCGTGTTAGCTTCATGCGTGGAAAGCGTATGGTGCTGCGGGAGTGCCTCATCATCGCACACCCAACTCTCCAGGGCCTTATGGCTGTGGTGCGGGGCCCTAGGGGCCAGGGTGTGGCTCCCGCTACTAACGAGAGATAACTCAAGACACCCTGACACTTCCAGACATACGTTTATGGCGAAGCGAATTATGCTGCCGTTCCATCTTAATATTTATCCTTTGAGTAAGTTGTTTTTTTTTAATCTTGTAAAAGACGTAAAGTCTGGCTAAAAGTATAAAAATAGAACCATAATATAACTAATTTCTTTTACCCACGACCCATGAGAAAAGGGATAACCTTAGTGAGCTTTTGAGTGTGTAGCTTTTATTCGAGTTTTTTTAATATTTCAAAGCAGAAAATAACAACCAAAAACTTTGTTGTTATTAAAAATATTGGTTTGAATGGGATATGAAGGTTTTTGAGTCTATTTCTTAAGTGTAATTAACCCAAACAAACAAGAACTAATTATTTAAGCTTTAGTTTCCCTATGAGTTAAGGTAATTTTTTTTCCTATTTTTTTTATAGGGCCTATAACTTGTTTTTTCGGTTTTCAGCAATTCTCTTCGATGATGCTATCCTATTGGGCGCAGAAAACGACACAACATTATATGCTTCGGATACGAATTCCATATTTTCGCTACCATTCTGTGTGGTTAATCGAACTGTAAGTATTTACATGCAAGTTACAAAATTCATACAACAACAATTCATAATCAACAATTCATAAATCAGTAAAATAAAATCGGTAAATTTATAAAAAAATCAGTAAAATAAAATGGAAAAGTTGATCAGAGCTGTAATTAAAAATAAATAAATTAAAATCTTCAGGAATTTTTTACATGTTTATTCAGCATATTTTGTAAATCTTAGAACAATAACGCTCAGTTGCATTAATGCCACTTTAAATGTCATACTGTCACTTTCCGTCTTATTGACGTAAACAAGGACGACATTACATTTATAGAGAAGCTTTTAACTTTTTCACCGTTTTTGCAACTAAGATTTTTCCACTAAAATTAAAATAAAGAAGATGTTTAAGCTGTTTTATATAAAGCATTAACTAACTACATGGTTTTCAGAGTCAAGTGTACTTGCACCAAATCCTACGTCAGTTACTTCGTCGTAACCTAGGCTACCATGCGTGGGAGATCGCGCGCTCCTGCGCCGCGTTACCCTATTTCCCCCACTCTTTGGAGCTGCTACTCCACGAGGTTTTGGAAGAGGAGGCTACTAGCAAGGAGCCGATACCAGATGCACAGCTGCCAAGTATTATCGAGTTTGTGCACGAGTTTCCTGTTTATCTTCAGGTAAGGATCGTTTTTCAATATGAGAGGTTCTGCCACGTAAAGCTTGGTACAGACCTTATCCGTTAGAAGCACGTAGATATGTGTAGACGTTCGTATACGTATAAATAAATAAATATTTATTTCTGTAACTATAAAGTAACATTTTATCTACGTAAATGTATAAGAAGAACAGTATAAAACGATGTGTAATCAATTAATGCTAATCTAAAAAAAACCTGTTAGTAGGGTAAATTATTTCATTAATTTATTAATATCATATTTGTATGAGTACACGTCTTACATATGCATATACGTGTATGACATATACGATACACAAATACGAGTTTCACAACAACCTTAGCATACTTGCATACTACTCGAACGATAAAATGTCTGTTTTTTTTAAATACCTCTAGTCTCCTTTCGTCACGTGTTTCAAGTTCCTAGTTTAAAGAAGACAGGAGTTTCAAAGTTCTAGTTTTTTCCCAAAGAAATTACAGCTTTACCATTTATGCACGCACGGTGCTCTTAGGTCTGAGTATCCGTATTCATTCTATTTTGAAGAAAAAAAAAGAATAGTGTTGAGAAAATCGACTATGCTAAATTTCTTTGTCTCTTTCCAGACTGTAGTACAATGCGCCAGAAAGACAGAGATAGCACTATGGGCGTATCTATTCTCGGCAGCAGGGAAACCGAAAGAATTGTTCCAGGAATGTTTACAACGGAAAATGTTGGACACGGCAGCTTCTTATCTAATTATTTTACAGGTAATTATTTTACAGTACATGACGGTGGAATTTCTTTACATTTTTATGACTTTGCTGCACATACTTGCAAATCATGAGCAATGAAATTTGAGTTTTATAATGTAACGAGTGATAGAGCTGAGTATTGTTGCAGGAATCTTCGTATGAAAATGTAGTTGGATTTTTTACCTGCCAATATCGTTCTTTGAGGACTCCTGTTTAATTTTATTGGTAGGCAGGTATTTGATTGTGGGTGACAAAAGATTTTCAATGTATTTTATGCACGTAAACTTTTGTAAACCGTGGTTTAGTGTTGCCTTGCCAGTTTAAATTTTTTTGCTCGTAGTGTTACACAA
Source organism: Aproaerema taeniolella (assembly GCA_949987775.1). NCBI lineage: Eukaryota > Metazoa > Arthropoda > Insecta > Lepidoptera > Gelechiidae > Aproaerema > Aproaerema taeniolella. Next base: position 4,578,998 of record OX465261.1, on the reverse strand, counting down.
TGAATTGGTTTTTATTACAGCGTTGGCAGGTAGGTACTTAGTTCATAATCTATTACTTGTGCTGTTATAACTCAGCAAGTAAAGTATATTCTCCAATTTAAAAACGTAAGAATTAATCGACTTCAATCCCAAAGATGCGTATCAGCAAATAGCCACAAACCAAAATGTCATCTAAATATAATATGTATGTTTTTATTTTTATTTAAACCTTATTACTAGTGGACAAAAATCCAAGAATCTTATGTTCTTGTGTGCCAATAAAGTAGATTGTATTGCAAGAATCTTTGCTAGATACCGAATAAGGCAATCGACCGTACAAGTAGTCAGTCTGATGTGCTGTAGTGTGTACTACTCTTCATGCTACCTTATCATTTTTATTTCAAATCCCTGAAAATAGTCGCGAAAACTAAACAAACCACTATATTGTATTTTATTGATTTCAGAACCTCGAAAGCTCAGCAGTAAGCAGGCAGCTCGCGACACAGTTGTTTGACACGGCCCTCCAAGCAGAGAGGTGGGACCTGGCCAGAGACCTCGTCAGGTTCTTACGAGCAATAGGTACGTATCTCAGCAGTAAGCAGGCAGCTCGCGACACAGTTGTTTGACGCAGCCCTCCAAGCAGAGAGGTGGGACCTGGCCAGAGACCTCGTCAGGTTCTTACGAGCAATAGGTACGTATCTCAGCAGTAAGCAGGCAGCTCGCGACACAGTTGTTTGACACGGCCCTCCAAGCAGAGAGGTGGGACCTGGCCAGAGACCTCGTCAGGTTCTTACGAGCAATAGGTACGTATCTCAGCAGTAAGCAGGCAGCTCGCGACACAGTTGTTTGACACGGCCCTCCAAGCAGAGAGGTGGGACCTGGCCAGAGACCTCGTCAGGTTCTTTCGAGCAATAGGTACGTATGTCCTTATTACATTGTTACAAGTGCCGATTAAGTAGCGCTCACTGTTTGGAATCAGTCAATACAGTTAAGTAACTTACACATGACTGATAGGGTGCCCATAGTGGTAGTCGACCATTGGCGGAGTTTAACAATTATAATATCGCGTAACAAAACTACAAAAAAAGTTGGATTTAGAATTTCCTCCTTTTTTTGAAATCGGTTAAAAAAGAACCCACTTACTGTTTCCATACGTTTCGCTGGTTGCATTGAAAAACTACTGTTCTACTGTATTCGCCCTGCTGCCCTAGCAAAAGCAATGAGACTTCACTCTCATCACAGTTGATTGCCAAGGGAAACATAACCTTAAAAGTATGACTTAAAGGTTGCATTTCTTTTGCATTCAACAGACGTTGACATGTGATATTGAATTGCTAAAAGGACGTATATCCAAATTAAAACGCAAGATAAAAATAAATAAAATAAAGCTACACACTCAAAGGCCTACACTAAGGTTTTCCCTTGTGTCGTGGGTCCCTTGGAACACACATAAAGACAAACACAAACACCCATGACCCGAGAACAAACATCTGCTTTTTACACAAATGTTTTCCCCGACTGGGGATCGAACCCAGGACCCGCCGATCAAGAGGCAGCGTCACTACCACTCGACCAAACCGGCCGACAAGATAAATGAAAACTTCGCGTAATCCAAATAGGGTCTATTTTCCTTGTGTTGCTTCGGAAGTATATACTCAATGCGTAGACTAGGGCAGCTGAATACTATTTTCCAGTCTGTTTTTGTTTTCAGATCCAAACGATGTAGACTCGCCGAGGAATTCAGTCAACGTCCAGGCTAAATACGGTCAAGTTGTTCAGTCGCAGGTCGTCAGTCCAAATGCTGAAGACTTATCTGTCATATTAGGGAGTATGCAGGTTGGTTTGTTTCTTTAAAATTAGCTTTTTCATTATGTGCTTTATGTCTTACTATGTAGAAATGCTTTTTAAAGAATCCTAGTATTCTGCGACTGATTTTTGACATAGGTAGGTAGGAGGGGTGGAGAGAGACAATGGATACCTTTCTACGTAAACGAAGTCTCAGGTGGAAAGTAACTTTATAATGTTTGCGTTCTTTACGTCGTATTAAAATCAATTCTTTGAAAAATGGCGTCCTCAATCTTCTGAGTATTTTAAGCAAAATTTAAATATATAATGGCGAGTCGTCAATATCAAGTAAAGAAAGAAACCATTTACGGGTTTTAGTACGTCAGAGCCTCGTCTGTTGATCAGCAGGGTGCACGGTGCACTGCTAGCAGGTGAGGATGACGATTTTGGAGCACTAAGATGCTATGACCCCACAGACCGTGTCGTAATAGAAACGAGTCTCGGTCATATGTCATGGTCCTCAAACTGAAATATCTTGCCAATATTTTGAGTTGTAGTGGCACTGCCTCTTGAACGACGTGTTCTAAGTTCGAATCCCGTTCGGGGCAAACATTTGTATAAAAAGCAGATGTTTGTTCTCGGATCATGGAAGGGTGTTCGTGTCTATCTTTTTGTATGTTCCAAGGAACTAACGAAACATGGAAAAACCAGCGTTTATTTATTATTTTTTTAATAGTTGGCGGGCGGTCGCGGGCGTAGCTTCAGTACCTCCGTGCCCCCCGCGGAGGGGTCGGCCGCCCCCCCGCTGCCCGCCCCCGCGCCCCCCGCGCGCGCCACGGCCGCCGTCAAGCGGAAGAAGTCCGTACCCGCCCGCACTGACAGGTATACCTATACGAGTACGCATACATCGCATCGATAACGTGCACGGTACTAACTATTACTAATGGATTGAGATAATATGGTGTTGGGATAGGTAAGTATGGATTGGTCAACTCAACATCTATACTTCGTTTTTTTAAGCATTAGAAATTATGTAAATAAAGAAGCAGTGGTATTGAACATTTTAAATTAAAGAGTTGAAATAAAATTATTGACAGGCCCAAACTGTGCCACCAATAACATCTTTTTGTTTTACTCTACAACAATGCAAAATATGAATAATTGCATATTGTAAAAATACAATATGCAATTATTCATATTTTATTCGTTCGCCACACATTAACGTGACAGATGAAAGACTCAAATTTTACAAGATTCTAATGCTAAAAAAATGAAGTATGGCTGAATAATTATAATAAGATTTAAACATTTCATAAAATAAGAGACGCATTTTTTAAACAGTAGAATGTTATCTGAAGATTGAATTACAAGAAGCATGTATTATTAGAAGCATGCACTAATTAGTATGAGTAGGTTATGTATAAAATATAATGTTTACCTTATTATAACAAAATTCTAAAACACAGGCTAGGCCGACTAGTATGCACCACTTGTGACATTTACGTTTGCTTAGTTTAAATTATTTTCTGTTCTCATAATATTGACTAAAGATTCAACCAGTGCCTGTGTTAAATAAGCCGCTCATGACTAATAAACTAGACAAATACTTTAAAAAAGGTTTCTGTCATGAGTTCGGGTAGTAAATCATAATTATAACTTTTTGGTAAACTGGTGATTTCTTTTTAATTCGACTCCTTTGAATCCAAAAATGCTGGTTGCTTCTTAGTTTTCGTAACTAAGAGGCAACCGGCATAAAAATATGTTCTCAAAAACTAATAACTACTTACAAATCAAAATGTAACAATAACTAATAATTTTCAGGATAAGGAACAGGTAATTAAAATTAATTTATTAACATAATTCATGTGCTGTCTGCATAATTCATATCATTTACTAAAACCTATAATTTCTACAATTCTTTCTTAATTATCAACTCAAACCCATTAACATTTCTTTGTTCTTAGGCATTACATTCAACTGGATTTTATATTTTTTTTCTCATAAATATTTCTGTAAATAAATTATCATTTGATCAAATATTCAATAAACTTTTTATAAAGACTTATAGAATCTATAATGACCAAACTTATTAAAAATCATCTCATCTCTTCTTTGGGTAAAAACTTTCGAATTTTTTTCAATCACCTACCTCACAAGTCTTCGCCATACTCACGTCAATTTTAACTGTCAAAGAATCTCCGAATCGGATTCTTTGACGAGCAATACTTGCAGGGAGACATACACCGGGACAGCTGAAGAATTCTTCATCGACATGATGATACAAAGACACGCCCGTCTGTTACTATCCACCGCAAGACTATACTCCCTCGGCAAGATGGCATGTGCGCTAGATCTACACTTGGTAGCTTGGTTAGCGGGGGAAAGAGAGAGGGCAGCGAGAATAGATAGCGCTGTCATGTGTGTGAAGAGATTGCACGAAGATTTCTCGTGGCCGTACCCCGTGGTGAAAGGAAACGAGCCTTTGGTGCAGCGGAAAGGAAGCACTGTTGCTAGTGAGTATAGTTGTTAATATTGTATGAATTTTTAATTAGCATTTTTTCCAAGGAACATTGATCAAATCTATGAAAATTAAATAACTTCAAGTTAGCCCATATTTCTTCAATGTTTATTTTCTGTGATCCTTGCTTTTAAACCTACTTCAAAATTAAATCGTGGCTTACCTACAATTTAAGACCGTGATGCGGGCTCAATTTAGTTCATCTTTTTTATGAATAATTTTTTCAGTACAAACCAACCACATGTACAATTATACACGTAGTAAACAAAGTTATTATGGAGTGTTGTTTGTGTGTCAGAGTGCAACAAAAAGGCCGTAGCTCAGTATAAGCTTTGTCCAAAGGAACACTGGTATTCTGCTCATGAAGACATCATCTGTCATCACATGAGATCTGTCTTGCCCACCAGGTTACCTGCAAGAGATTGCTACCTTAACAATAATTCTGGTATGCAATAAAGTATAATTAATTCATCCATTCAGGTTCGTACACTCCGTCAGCGGAGTCGGACAGTCTGTGCGGTGACAGCGGCTACATGAGCCTACCATTACGGGCCGCGTTGCCGATCACAGCCACCGGCGCGCCACTGTCGCCAGGACCAGTCAGGTATTTCATTTTAACCCACAGGTGGCTCTCAATTTGATTATATTTTAGGATGTCGTAAAACTTCCACGCTAGACCGGGAGTACAAAAAAACTAAGATCCGTATTACAGAATGCGATTCAAAACTCTGATCTTTACTCGAGTTGCAGTCGTCTTTGTCATTTTAATAGTGAGAGAGAGCTAATCGATACTAAAGTATGGATCAAAACTTGAATCTCCTTCTGTAATACGGGCCTTACCTCCCAGGCATACTATAAAAGCTAGTAAATGGGACGTGAGGGTTTTGCTGTATTGTGGATGAAAACATCATGTTTCATATAGTAAATAACCCTCAGCATTAATGTCAAACGTGGCATCAAGTGGTTTAAGAACCACTTATGCTCTGCCTTAGTGGTTCTTAAACCACTCATTCATTCATTCATACTGATTACAGGCGTGAGAGAATGTATGTATGCCGTAAAGATTTCTTCTTCTTCATATTCCTAGCGCTTAACAGGACGTTTCTAATTCCGGGTACGTTTAACTCATGGAGAGCATTATTTAAAATTTAATAATGCTCTCCAATAATATCTAAATTATCTAAATTAACCAGTAACAAGCGTCAATGAATTCCAACCCCAAAAACTTAATGAAATCGTACGTCTTTATCGATTTGTAAGCGTATAAACGAGGTTCGTACGTTTTGTTTTTTCTAAAATTGTTCTTAGTTTTTCAACAGTCACCTTTTAAATGTTAAGAATTTTTTTGGCGAAAAATGCTGACTTTTAGTCTCAAATATCTTTTTGTCTACTAAGAATATCACAAAAATCAAACCGTACGGACCTAATTTTTGGTGTTCTTGATATTATATCAAAATTTCACAGGGATTCGTTGACGTTTAGGGGATGGAATCCATTGACGCCGTTTGTATGGGAAAATAACACTGAGACGATCCTCTTAATCTGTTATGTATCTGTGACGGAATTCAAAAAAATAGGTACTACTAATATTATTATATATTTTCAATAAATAGTTTAGATAAACAACTAGTTTTATTTTCCTCATATTCGAAATGAAAAGTAGAGTGTTTAACACGGGTAAAAGAATCAATTCCTACTCGGTCTATAGCCTAAATACCTTGGGAATGGATTTTTTCCACCCTCGGTTAACAATCTACTATGTTTACCAGTTCTGCAGGCGAGGGTAGCGTGGCAGAGGGCGGCGGCGTGGCGTGGGATACATCGGGGGGCGACGAGCGGCGGTACGCAGCCCTCATGGAGAGACTGCATCACAACCAGGCCGAGCGCGGCTCGCACACTGCGCATGTGCAACTCAGGTACCTATTATTTTTTTATTATTTATTTAATTTAATAGATCACCAACAAGTAACACACCAACTCTTAATTAAAATGACACAAACTTACAAAAAAAAATGACTCAATGGTAACTCAGTATAGGTGACAACTTCATTCAAAAAAAATCAAGTAACATTATACTTACCTTAAAGAACATACTGCCAATTAAACAGTCATTAACAAGACAATTTTTTAAACTTAAAAGTTACGATATCTAGGAAGGCGAGGGCGAGGTCTAGGTGGTTTTAAATTTACCCTAGTTTAAGCACCAATCTCACAATATTTTGAGCTTCTTGCTTATGTTCTTCTGTGTCTGTTATTGCGATGGTCACTGTGGGGGCTGCGCGGGAGGGAGACCTCCAGTTAACCACTACGCCTACGACGTCCGAGCGCGACACATTAATTAACCTTTTTGCATCAAATGAATTATGTACGTCAATATACGAATAATTAAGAATCAGCTGTTTTCTTCGCGACATCTTTTCCTGCATTAACAGTGTCAAATGTATGTTTTGGTGAAAAAAAATACATTTGTGCAATCATTATTATGCATTAATTTTATTGCGTACTTCCTGCCATTATCTGGCGTACACCACTTTCAATCGTGGAACGTTTCATGAACACGGTCGCCAACTTTGAACGTCCGTTACTTCGAATGGATTAGTAGAATTTGTTCGGAATCCTTTGAACAGCGATTACTGGAGGAATAAGAGTCTCAGCATTACTGGCATTTAAATTATAATATCAAAGTTGTCGTTTAATTTTTTTCTGTCCATATGTGGAAGCTTGTAATTGGCTGTTAGATGTATTTTCTATGTACAGGGACAACGGCACATCATGCTATTCAAAACTGTCAAATTTCTTCAATCGATTTTCATTTTTATCTCCAAGCATTAGAGTTTACTATCTATTGGGAAAATTTGACAGTTCGTGGTAACCTGATGTGCCGTTGACTGTACCTAAAATTGTCGTATGTAGCTGTTAGCTCTCCAAATAAAAAATAAAAAAAATCACCCATGGCACTACCTGGTAGTGCTCAAAAGTAGCGTCTCGACCAAAAAGGGAAGATAGTAACGTTGTTTAATTTTCCAGATATTTCCTCCAACTAATGACGGAGGCCAGCTGCGTGGAGTGGGCGCTAGTGCTGGCGGTGGTGCTCCGCGACGCGCTGGCCGTGCTGCGCACCACGAACGCGGCGCGCGCGCAGGACGTCAGCCTGCCCGCCGTGCGCCGCCTGCGCACCGCGCTCGCAGACCTCAGCTCGTGGGCCGACGCCGAGTGGTAGGTTTAATGTGTCGTACCCAAACACATTATTAAAGTAATTGGTTAAAATTAGTTTACTGCGCAAGTATCGGTCTCCTTTCGTTAACTTGAAAAAATCTCTCTAAGGAATAAACCACTCTTTATTCGGATTACAACTTAAGCGACAGAAATCCTTCGCTTAGATTAAGGCTAGTTAGGATAGACTTTAGATGCCACTTAATTTTAAACCTAAATAATAACACATAAGTCGTTATCTTCAATCCTGGATCGATTTGAGATAAGCTTTCTATTGAAATACTGGCCCTTAGTGTGTTAGTTTCGTGAAATAAGTACTTACGATTGTTAATTAATTTTGTGTTGGTTTATTGTATATTAACACCCATATTCTTAGAAGTTAACTCGAGATTTCCTCGACTCCACTCAACCTCTGTCAAGGATTTTGACGTTTTTATTTGACACTTCCGTCCTCGACTTTACAATTTTCCCAAGTACTCAAAGAATTTTCCTCAGTGGAGTCGAGGATGATTTGAGCAATCAACTGTCAAAGTTAAGGTACCTTGCGACCTACCTTATGATTTTCTTAACGCTTTATTCGATGCTTGAACGTGTTGTATGCTACTTTTTCATATGAAAAATGAATTATTTTGAAGATTTCGTGGATTATCTTTATGATAATAAATCGTTAAAGGTTAATATCGAATAAAGGTTTACGCTAGCTAGTGCCATCTATCGTCAAGTAGCTGAATTGCCACGTTCAAGGAATCTTGAGGTGACAACTAAGAATTCGAGGTCGTTTCGAGGATTTCCTTAACTGAGGTTGAGTGGAGGAAGTTTCGAGTTAACTTCTTAGAATACGGGTGTTAGAAGCTATTGGAATTTAAGAAATAAATAATTGAATCAAAGGTTTTTTTTTGCTTTAGAAGACGACAATGTGTATTACAACCCATATATTTCATTTCAGCATCGGCTACAAGCCTTTCCTGTTAGCGATCGGCAACCAAATCCCGTTCCTGACATCTTTGATCAACACGCGGGAGCGGCGCATGTCTATGATCAACACGAGAGTTCGCACGTCGAGCACCAGTTCACTCAACTTGGACTCCAAGCCTACGACACCCGTGGAGAAAACTCCGCCGACTCAAAAGGCACAGGAGGTAACTTTTTGTATTTAAATCAAACTATACTTCGCGTTAGATAGGAAGACGACAAAGGTTCTAAGCTCCTGATGTGTTGTGGTGGACGAACCCGATTTATAATTAAATTATAAGCCGATTTCGTCGGAATGAAAGTCATTTGTACCAGATACAGTCGGCAAAAAAAGTGTTTTTGACTAAATAAGTAACTTTTCATCGTGAAATTTCATTATTATGAGTATGACTCGTTACATATTATAATAATCTGATTATGTAGGTATTTTTTTAACTAAAATATTAGACATTATTATTCGGTTATTGTTACAGTTCATTTCCTTAAAGTACATTATTTTTTACCTTTTCTAAACGAGCTATTACGCTATAAAATAGTGGGCATGACTCTTGTTTTCTATGTTTAACCCCCGCCAGAAAAGGAGGGGTGTTATAAGTTTGACGTATCTGTGTGTCTGTCTGTGGCATCGTAGCTCCTAAACGCATGGACCGATTTCGATGCGTTTGAAAGCTGACGTGATCGAGATGGTTCTTAGCTTTATTTGATCAAATTCGGTTTATATGATAAGAAAATTTATATGATTGACTTAAAAAGAGCGACCCTCGGAATTTCTTGCCTGTCCTTCTCCCGAGGAAGACTGCACCTTTGCGAATAGGCGCAAAGTCAAAAATGCTAATGTAATTCACTATTTTGCTCAATGATTTATATTGGTTTTGCTAATGTATTTTTATGTCGTTTTCAAGCAGCACTTTGTGTGTTCTATGAAATAAACATTTTTACTTTTTGACTTGCTCGAGCGCGATGGTGACAAACTCGCGCGTTGTGCCACTTGGCTGACGCTGAAATTTCACTTTAATTGCGCAACGGCTTGCTCGCCTTCTGGCGTTGTCAAAGTTGACATTTTGACAGAGGACCGCGGCGCATTACGCGCGCTATCGCCATCGTACTCGAGCTGCTGATAGTGTTGTACCACATGTGTCGACGATCAATTTTCTCTTAACGGTATATTACACTATCTATTATTAAAATGTTTACAGGTAAAACAAGTGGTAAGAAAGGACTCTCCGTCGACAGTACCGGATATATCCAGCGAAAGACCTGTAATATCTCCGCCCCGCACCCCGCGCTCTACTCCCCCCATAAGGGACGACGTCTCATCTGGCTGTACTATCGCCTAAATTAAAGTATGTTCACGTCAACCAAGGCTTTTAGGCCATAAGCCATATCGTAAATCAATTCGTAATACTGAAAGCAAAATGTTCGTAAATAGTTGCAAGTTTGCCTACAATGCAATACACTTTATTTGCATAACACAAAAGAAAATAACAACAAGAGATAAAAAAAAAATACGTGTACAAAAAGCGGCCTACGTGATAGTTACCACACGTTAAATATCAAGATAATAATTGTTTTGCAATGAAAATGGAGTAACCTAATTCGCTATTCTCTGTACATAGTCAGAAAAGCTTTAGAAAGCTGGAATCGGTCAGAAATAGGAACAATGAACATTTTTACATCACAAAGGCAAACTTGTAGTGTTACTGCATTTGCTTTCAGTACAAAATTACGATTTATTGAGTTTGGCTAAAAGAAAAACAAGATTTAGATTGCACTAGCAAGAGAATTAACCTACACAGTCAAGCCAAATGTGTCCCAAGGAAAAAATCCGTTAGTATAATAATAGGCCTTACCTATGAAATTGCTGTTTTTCATACAATATTTTTGGAAAACTGAATTTTCCATACTAACGTTTTTGGATTTTTCTCGGGAATGCGAAATCCAAACAAAATTTTGTGGGAAGGTTTGGACAACATTAAGTTAATTTTCATCATACTTACTTTATTGAAAGTTGTAACTGTAACAACGGTACAGCAAAAATAAGCAATGAAACGGGCAACGGATGAAACAAGCAATATTTGAGGTTCTTTTTCAGCAAAAAAATCTGAAGTAAATATGTATAAATTTTACGCAATATCTCAGTTATATGGCCAAGGTTTTAAATAAAAAACAATTTTAGTAATAGTTGTTCAATCAAATAAATTATGAATCAAATAAATCTTGAGAAAAAATCGACAATTTCATAGTTAACGACCTATTATATCCGTTGAATTTAATTAAACCAATTAGTACGATTTGTAGCCTATCAACTAGCAAAATGTTTTTTTTTAGTGTAAAAGTTAAACGTATTCATCCTTGCTATAAGCAAGCCTTTGATATTTTAATAGTGGGATTCCATTAAAAATATCGAGTTATAGATATTAGAAATAATAATTGTAGCTAAATAGTCTCGAATTTAAGGTGACGTTCCAAAAAATTGTAATAACTATACTGAGGGTCAGATAAGAAGGCGATTGGTAGCTAGTACTTCATTATCGCGAAGAATTCACTTGATTCGGCAGTGTTATATGAATATTATAAACCTGTCAAGTTCAGTGGTATAAGGCCGGTCCATATGGATGTCCTTGGGGAGACCTATGCCCAGTAGTTGACGCCTAGTGCCTGATATCATAAACCCAACAAGGCTCTGGATGAATTACTCCTTGGTCAGCCTCAAATTTATTCGGGTCACATGCTATAATAAATTATATTATCACTATTGAGGAAATATTACTAGCATATAAAGTAGACATTGCGCGCTGGAAGGGTCTCATTTCATTTCTCATAATTAGCGCCCGCCGCCGGCAGACTAAAGGACTTGTGGTCTATGGACCACAACGCGTGCTACAAACTAGCGATTCGCAGTGTCCACTCTAGTATGAAGTACTTATATCTCAATGATTATCACCAATTTTGGAACGCACCCTAGATAGAAATTGCATTAGTGTTTTGGTGCTGTTTCGGTCGGATAGGTATGTTTACGGCATCATCGTTTTCTAAAGCCAAACCAGGAAATTAAAAAAATGTATTTCCTAGATGGCACCACTCCGTGCACAGATCTCTTTAGTTCCTTGCAGCTGCAGCTGGTACTTTTGACAGTTAATTGAAATCATTAGCCTAAGAGCCGCCATTTCGTGAACCCGTCTATTTCAGTCATATAGATTCTTACACAAAATGGCGGCTGCTAGAGAAATGGTTTTAATGTATGTACTTACTGATAAAACTGCAGCTTCTTCTATCGCGTTGATAGCAAATCAAATTTATTTGGCGCAAAACTTGCCACTTTTACCGCACTGTCGATTGAAGTCATTAGATCCTCAGGTGGTAGGCACGAAGGGCATGAGATCAGGTGTTCCATTGCTTGGACGGGTTCACCACACTCACACCGGAGGTCCAAGCCATCAGTAAACCCCACCTAAAGCGATTATCTTTGCTTCGGCCAACTTGGGTTCGGAGCCTGTTCAAGGACTTCCAAATCCGTCACGCGAGATCATGTCCAGGCGGAAGATTCTCCGAAAGCGGGACAAACGGTGTGGGCAGTGACCCGTTTTTACTCCATAGATCGAGTCTAGCTTTAGTAGCATCATTGATGGGGTTAGTGCATTCGAAGAAACTGTTACGGCTTTTAAGTCTTTGGTGTTCAGGGAGTAAAAATGCATTGGTCTTGTTAAACTGCAGCTGTTGAGTTTGCTTATTTTCCTGGTTAGGCTACAATTTAAATTTCATGTTTTTCTTATACTTAATCTAGTCTTTTCTTATGGCTAACAATGTTTCTTTTTTTTAGGTTTAACCTAATACTAGAATAAATTTTATTTAGAAATATTGTTGAAATTGGCTTAGATTTTAAGATACTAATAACTCGAACTACTGTTTTGTTGGTAGCAGGGCATCTCATTGTATTTAGTATTTAAATAATAGATACTTAATTAGATAAAAACATAGAGTGTATAAAATCTTAAGTCTTCCCTGACGATATTTACTTGATATTGGTAACTTAACTTATTTTTTAAACTGCTAATATATATTTGAAAATAATCTTATGAAAATATCTGTCCAAATGTAATTAATAAGCAATCATAACTTTTACCTTGGAAATTTATGAAAAGTAAATTTGTATTTTTTTGTTTGTGTTATGAATCTAATCCTTGTGAAATTAAGTGATATGAAGCTCTTGAGTAATTAGCAAAATTGTTTTGGGAAATCGCGCTCGACCACTGATCTCTAGATACGAGTATGATTCAGTAATTCGAGTTCACTTAATTACAGACCTACAGTTAATGAGCACGCATTATAAGATATCACCATGAAAAAATTAGGTTTTGATCCAATTGCCCATTTGGATAACATAGGAACTTGCACTAAATTTTTTTGTATAGTAATTTGCATATTTTTTTAATCAATAATTCATTAGGTATTTACGATTGTTTGTGCTCAACTTAAAATCTCGTTTTTTTTACAATTATATTTATTTCTACGTTTAATATTTATATTTTAAAGCAGTAGAAGTGACGATTTCAGGAAGTTTGAAACATTTTACCGTCTTTATCTTTCTCACTTGCGCTTAAGTGTAAGTGAAAAGGATGAATACAATTAGTTTCGCTCTATCTTTTAAATTCTTTAGCCATCAAGGTGCCAATTAGTATTATACATTATAAATATTTTACGTCTCCTCGACGAAAACGAAATGTTTCATTATTTTTAAACTTTAGTTTGGGTAACTGTCATCCGTTGCGACCATTTTAGTAGTGGCTGTAATTTGAGTCTATCTAGTTTTTTAATCAGTAGAGGTGCATTGAACGGAAATTGATATAAATTGATAGAAATAATACTTGCCAATTGCTGAAGTAAGGGGGGCGGGGGGACACGTGTCCTATCTTGCTTACGAGAAAGAGAGAGAAAGATGGAACTAGTGGTGTGATCGCGCGCCGCCTTACATTACATATGTTTTGCAAAATCAGAGGTGTTGTGAGAAACTGATCGCTCTAGATTGCTTACTTGGTTTATTGGTTACTTGGTCAGTGCGTGCGAATGAGATATGTGACTGTGTTTAGTAAAAGGTACAACTTTCGGGGTAGTCAATAAGAGCTATTTGCAATAGATCATCACACTAATTGTGAACCTTAACGACTATCACAAAAGTTGTTCCTTTCCATTTTCAGTCACATATACCGATAGACAAGAGTGCGGCCGCTAGACTAAAATGGTGGCAATGAACTGTTAAAATATAACAGCGTGGCCTACCGGTCCCGTGTTCTAAATAATTTGTACCGAAATAGTCAGAGAGGCTCATTGCATCTCTTGCGCTTGATCTGAAGCTCGACAATTTAATGTTAGTCACTTTCAAAACAACTAAAGAATGTGTCCTCTTTTAGTCAGAAATATCAAGGTGACTATAATCTCCGTTTTAAGTATCACCTGTTAGTACAAATATTTTAGTATTTATTGTATTTTAGTTTTACAACAAATATATTTTTATGATATGAATTTTATTTTCATTTGCTGAAAATTATGTAATAATAATAACAGAATGGTTGTAATTATAAAACCGCATTCCCAAAATATGGTAATATATCGTTATAGCAATAATATGGACATTCCTCCGTAGGTTACGATGTAATTAATAATTATTGTCAATTAAATCGTGAATAAGTATCAATACCGATTGTGATTTTTTTAATAATAAAATTGGTTTGTTTGAAAAATCATTGAAAATATTTGATTTTCTAAAATTCTTAGAATGAGAATGTGATATATTATGATTAATTTTATATCAAATCTAAAGAAAAAGCAAGCAAGTGCTGAAATCGGATGTAGCGTTAAATCCAGTAAATTATGTTTTTGTAACGAAATTTTGTAATTAGCGTCAATTGGTATAATAAATAATTTATTACGTATAAGTAAAAACAATTTTATAATATTATCAGTGACAGTTTTATTTTTTCCAATAATCTGCTAATTCTACTATCTCGTTAGCAGTCGAGTGTGATTCACCCTCTTGCATGTATAAATTAAACAAATCAATGAAGTGTCAATGATACAAAAAAGCCCTAATGTTAGGCGTATTATATAAGGCGACTTAAGTCTTGATCATGGATCTAATATGGTCTTGATTGATTGTCTCTTTCTCTCGGTTCCAAAAGAAAAAAAAATTAGGGCTTTCAATTCTAGGCGAGTAACCATGGCACCCTTTCTCTCAGTATCAAAATGACAAAAACTACTGCTACATAGTATAGATCAGTGTCCGAGTCGCCTTACTCAGACTTCAAGACAAGTGAATAATTTTTGTTAGTACCTTCAGAACCTGGTAGCTGAAAATTGGCCGCCAGCCCAGGGGCACTATTTTTGAATCACTCGTCTCATTTCGAGCGATATCTTTCGTTGATTTGCGTCGATGTTATTGATTTTTGAATTTTTTATCTACTAAATTCCATAAGTGCTAAGACCCTTTCGCTGAAGTGTAGTGATCAAAAAGTTCGGAAATCAAAAGAATCCGCGCAAATCAATAAAAGATATCGCTCGAAACGAGGCGAGTAATTCAAAAATAGAGCCCCAGGTCAGCTGGTGTTCATACGTTACTAGCACTACTATTTCCCGCACATTTGGTTAATGAAAAAATAAATAAGGCCTGGCGGCCCTGGGATCTCAGTCTATTAGCAAAAACTGAAACCCTGAACTTATATCACAATCACACAGTTGTTTTTCTCTTGCACACACAGCCGCGCGTTTAAATGAATGTGGACGCGCCTCATAATTAAGAAAATAATAGTCAAGTAGTCAAAGCTGTAAAAACAAAAAAGTTTTTTTACATATGGCAATTTTAATAAAATAAATAGTGTTGGATTGAGTAGTCGATCGTTTATCGACAATTCCCATTTCGTCAAAATTGATCAAAATCGTATTCAGAAGACATTTTGTTATTGTGATTAAATGAGTTTTTAATTTACTAAGCTCTTAATTCAGCTCTAGGTTTTTTCTTTTTAAAGAAGTTACTCATTTTATTACGAAAAATAAAACCAAAATTGGTGTGACGAATCTGGCAAAATAATATCGATATGACATTCACGAAATATCGAATGAATAACATCTCTACAGTACATTGAACGGGCGAGCTGTCAAGACGTTTTTTGGGAGAATGTAGAAACATTGATTTACACGTTTTATATCGTTGTTTTTCTGAGATTATTTAGTTTGTTTATGAAGATTAGAGTGCGGGCCGTCTAACTGTCACACGATGGCAGGCACGGCGCAGGTGGAGCTCTCGGTGATCGAGCTGAAGGCTGAGATCGAGAGGCTCAGCCGAGAGTTGGATCAAGCAAGCAGCGAGAAGATCCAATCTGCACAGCTTGGGCTGGTGCTGCTTGAGGAGAAAAGCACCCTACAACAGAGATGCGATGAACTCGAGAGCTTATACGAGAACACACGACATGAACTTGAAATAACACAAGAGGTTAGTGGCCTACATTCTGTCTCATTATTTTCACTTTTCATGCATTAATGACTTCATGAAACGTGAATTAACGACGCTTCAAACTTAATTTTTACAATTTCGCATGCGTATTTTGTACTACTTTCAAAATCTAGCAGTGGAAAAAGTTTGTGATGATTATAACCTACATTACACTTTCTTGAAGCAAATGTTTGAATATTCAGCGGGTACAAGTCAAATCATTTTACAGTTACTTACTCGCTCTTTTGAAGAAACATGAAGTAAGGTTGGCTTTTATATCAACATTAAATAGAATAGAATAGAAAAATATTTATTGACAAATCATATACAATACCTAGTTAATTCTTTTAAAAAATGGATGCAGCTCAGCATAATGCTAGAGTGTGAGCCGTGACGTTGGTTTTCTGTTGCAACCAGTTTCAAATTAAAATTCAAAATATCTTTATTTTATAGAACATTCAGGATGTTACTTAATATAAGTAAAAGTTACATTAAATACATATAAATATATTCATTCATAATGTTACATTAAAAGATTTAAATACATACATTATACATTCTTTTGACCCTACTGACTCTACGCCTATTCGCAAAATTTGGTAGACTAAGTGGAGTTACTAATAGGTTTTTTAAAATAAATATAATTCATTTTTTTTAGACTGAATTAAGTCCATATCTACTATTAATTTAATCCATACAATTTTTAAAGAAATGTTGAAATTTTCCAAATTAAAAAAGTACAGAAAACTGCAAATATCAACATAATATTGATCTCCACTAATTCTACTATCTTTTTTTGTCAACAGGCATTAATGAAATTGGACACAACACAAAAAGTAACGACACGAAGCGGTATAGAACAAGAAAATGCACTCCTCAACGAGTCAGCGGCTATGGAGAGCTCTCTCACCCTTCAGATCATCGAGCTCGAGGGAGAGACCAAACAGGTATTTATATTGACTAGCTTTTTGCCTGAATCTTTGTTCCCATAGGAATTTGGGAAAATTATGTAACTTACTTATGTGCTATTCCAGACTATAATCTATCTTTTTGCTAAATTTTATCCGTATCTGTTCTGCCGATCTGGCATGATTAAGTAACAAACATCCATTCAAACATCTAAACTTTCTCATTAATAATATTAGTAAGATTACATTTGGACATTCATTGCAGTACAGTGCTTCTTTTTTCTTAATGACTGTGGGCAAACAGTGTCTGTCTCATTCTTGTCTTTTGAATATCAATTTACTTATTTGAAATATGAAATTGCCGAACCACAATAAGAAAATAGAAGCAACATACCATCAATTGGGTCATATTGTGAATCTAAACAAAGTTATAGCCCTATCTTAGTCAGTCATATTTTCCAAACTACTGAACCCCCAAAAACAAAAGGCAATTCATGAATTTACATAAATGTCAGGAACATCAAATTCAAAAAAGGAACATCAAAGGATGGTAGGGCATCAAATTCTGTGAACAATATTTTTAGAAAACTTCCAATAAAGGTTACATAGCTATTTTACTAATGAACAATTCGTGACTGTTACACATATTTTTTTTTAATTTTAAATGATTTAAAATTTTTATTTTGTAATTTTAATCTACTAGAATGATCCGATGAGGCTGGCATGGCCACAAGCCTTTATAAAAAAAAAAAAACAATTTTAAACCATATAAAAATACTGAGCGGCCAATATGTTTAAATTCTTATATAAAAGAAGTTTTTCTGGATTATCATCAGTCTACAATTATTTTTCACAATACAAAGTGAACTAAATTATTTTCACTACTTTACTATAAAAATAAAATGGTACTGAGCTGTACAAGCTGAACCTACAAAACATTGTTTTATACAAGTTAATCTGTATGTTAATCCAGGTAACAACACAGACACAAAATAATTATGAATTAAAACAATATATACACAGAACAAAAGTAGATTAAAATTAACAAATAAAGTCGAATGCATTGCCGCCCCGGAACCATCCCGATGCAAAAGTACCCATTACACTGGCCGCATTGCCTCGCTGTATAGCAATGGCTAGGCTTTGCATCAGGCAGGCGTCAGAGCGACGATCGCCGCCCCTATCTCGAATTCGACACCCTATATCCTTGACAAAATCTCTGGCCTCAACACCAATATTTAATCCAGGTTAAATACAATGCTTTTAATTACTTGTTGTGTCGCCAATCATTGATTTTCTGAATGCACATAGATTGTCTTTGATAGAGTGGTAGACTGATATTAAATATTGATTAAATATATTAAGATCTTGGTCCAACACAACAGTGATTATGATTAACTAATAGGACACTAGTGTTTTGAGTCAACTGGGGTGCTTAGAGGAAGTATTGGAATGCCATAAATCTAATTGAATTTATTAATATTTCTAATCAGCATGAATTATTATTATTATTGCTAATAAAATTTTAAGTTTAGACCATGTACTAACAAATGAGCCTATGATGCTTGAATAAAGACATTTATTATTAATAATATTATTTATTATGATTTATCTATCATATTACATATATTAATATATTATAGTAAATAATAATATTTACTATAATATATTAATATATGTAATATGATAGATAACAGAAACTGAAATAAAATTTGAATCAAAAAATTAAAAACTTATGGCATATCACACTTTTTTGTCTCTCTTTCTTGCAAAACGAAATATAGTATGTAGTTAATATGACGTCATAGTTTGGTATTTCCTTGTCTAATTGAGAGTTTTAAACATTCATACCTAAAATAACATAGTAGTAGGTGGGTGTACTATGGATGCAACACACACTTGCGCACGCGCGCGCGCACGCACACACACACACACACACACACACACACACACACACACACACACACACACACACACACACACTCTCTCACACACACAGATATACATACACACACACACATGCATTCGATATGCGCACATGCACTCTTGGTTCTGTTTTTGAGATTTTGTTTTTATTTCTTATTTTGTTCTTTTTTATTAGTTAAGTAGGTTATTAAGAATCTTTGTTTCTCTTATATAAGGAAAATTATATCATTCATTAAATTGCTATAACAAGTTAACCATAAAATCACTATGTCCATGGAAGAGCGTTGTCTCCTGCCACAGGCTTTATCAAGCTTAAAAGGAGGCATCAACCCAATCTATATATTATGTTACAAATTAAGTGAAATAAATATTTTTCATTTTTTCATTTTTCATACCTTATTTAAGGTTTTTTTTCCTGGCTATTTATAAGGTATAAAAGCTTTGATTACAATTTTAAAAAATCGACAAAAAAGAGGGGTGTTATAAGTTTAACGTGTCTGTCTGTGTATCTGTCTGTGGTATCGTAGCTCCCAAATGGATGAACCGATTTTCGTTTAGTTTTTTGTGTCATAGATAATTTTATCCCGAGTGTTCTTAGCCATATCATTATTTATTCTGTGGCCATATTTCATGAAAATCTGTTCAGCCGTTTAAAAGTTGTAATGTAAGAAATCGAATGTTGGGGGTGATTCAAAATTTTAAATTTTAGTGTTATTATATTTATCGCCTACAATAATTTGGTTTTCGAACTACGTACGTAATGTTGTTTTGTTTTAATTAAGTTACGGACTTTGTTGTTATTTTGTTGTAATTTCGTAAACATGAAGTTTGCTTATAGCCTATTTAACTAAGGAAAAAAAAGGGGAAATAATTCGTGTATAGGTGATTTTTGGCATAGTTGTAGGGGAATGGTGTCTGAAGCAACATACTGAAAGTACTGATGGATGGGGGTGGAGCTAACGTGTAGGGGGCGGTTTAAAGGTCCCTTTTTAAAGTTTTTCTTAAACAACTTGTAAACGGTGGCTCATAGCAAAAAAAAAAAAATAATTTTATAATTTAATGTTACTGTTAGATCTGGTTCTAAAAAACTTTGATGCAGAAAAAAAATGCTATTTGCACCTAATATTCTCCAAAAAAATACCTGGTAGTGCCATTACCAGACTAGTGCTGTGCCACGCGAAGTTACACATTCCTATTTCTACCCGTAACTTTTAAATGAGCTCACTCTTGAGCTTTGGACTCCATAGAGGTGCCGAATTGAAGTTTGGCAGGTAACTTCATGCCGAGAAGCTCAAGCTTGGTGACAGGTACAGTGATTGGAAAAATGCGAAAATGAAAGAAAAGCAAAGTGGATTATATAGTTACGAAGAAAAAAATTAATGGTTTTAAATGTAACAATATATGATTATTTATTAGGATAAATATAACATGCATAATATAATAACAGAATACGAAATCATATTTCAAACTAGTTGAAAAATAAAAACAATCATTTTTGTCTATCTCTTTTTTACAAAACAAAATTGTATTGAATTTATTGGCGGTACGCAACTGTGACGATATTGTTTTGTATTTCCCTCTCTGTCTAATTGAGATATTTTTAAAACTATTTACACCAGGCTGTTAAAAAGGTAAAATAAGCTTTAATTTAAATAATAATAAAAAAGTCATCTATCCTATTAGTGTAACCTTTAGACTGAAAGACTTACCACACCCAGGCAGGCAGGCAGGGCCCAGGGGAGGCCACGTGTTCGGTGTAATACTTACATCTTTTCAATATTGGAATGACGTCAGGCACACACTAATTACATTAGCGATGCGCCTGCCGCCAAACTTCAGTGCATTTCCGAATCGCCGACTGGATGCATTCTTCAACATTTGCTAACATTTTTTACCTTTTAACAGTTTTTACTATAACATTTTTTACTTTGTGACTTTTTACTTACTTATAATAAATTTTACTCTTTTATAAACATTTTTTCACTGTCCGCACACGCACCCCCAACACACGTGCTGATCAGAGCTTACCAAGATCTCCAGGGTCACCTGCGGCACCAGTCTGTACGACAAACAGCGACGTTTAGCTGCGGCTATTATATACCGAAGTTAATTGCTGGCTATCGGGAATGCGACATAAGCACAAAATATAGAGAAATAATGAAAGTTCAAAACTTTGATAAATGCTTTAATAGGTGTTGTTCCGACAAAAGACGGCGATAAAGTGTTCGATGATCATTCGAAATTCGACAATTTACTTATAATGACCAGTTTTAAAACTATTTAAAAATTGTAAAAACGGGGTATATTTTAATAGGTTGAGTATACAGAAAAAATGTGTCATCAGCAAAGGACAATAGGACATTTGTGATGCTTATGACACTTAAAAAAAGTTGCACTCTCATAGCGCCTGGAACATTATCATAAACAAATATACAAATTGGACTCTCCCAAGAAAAATTATAACTCTATGGAACTTGACATTGGCCTAATCAACTAAGGAGAGCCATAGACAAGAAATTGAATTGAATTGACACTCTCTTTTGAATTGGATGAACAGACTCTCATTTTTTTTAGATTTGCACGGCATACTTTGTGTTAATTTTTCCTTGCTTTGTGCCGTTTTTCATGATATTTAGAATTCAGAATTTTGTTTTGCTACCCTGTTAATACTACGCCTATTTATTATTTTAGCAGCCCAATAATAATTTCGACTGCCTCGTTTAATATATTCGCTACCATTTTGTATCAGCCACTTTTGGGTTTTTAAGAAGCATAATTTTATTCGGCAAATTAATAGTCGCCACATAATTTTTATCGCTGGCAAATTATTTTATTTACAGCTTACTGTTATGATCCGCAGCATTATTTTTGTGTCCTCCAAAATTACAAATAATAACAAAAATAAAAATAATATATTAGCATTAATCATTACTTCTTTATGGTATTTAATTTATTAGGTATTGTTTTCAAAAGATAAAAAATAATAATATTCATGGTATGACTATTCTTTTGTGGCCTGCCCATCTCAATGGGACGCATACGTAGATAATAATTAGATCCGATTTTAAATTCATATCTATTACATAATCTGGGGGCACGGCAGTGCCCCCACCAAGTCGAGCAAAAAAGCGTCACGGCCGTACCATCCTTTTCTCGAAGCAATTCAGACCATTTTCGACCCCCTGTAACTTCGTTGTGGATAAAACTAGAAGACTGAAATTTCAGTAACCATGCAGGCATTGTAAAGACACGGTATATTTCAAATTTCATTCAATTTGAACCAGTATTTTAATAATTATAACGGGTCAAATTTCTTAATTTTGTCACTCACTGACTCACCGATCATCAAAATTCTAAGGCACTTCTAGCAGACCTAGAAGCTTCAAATTTGGAATATAAGTAGTGTTTGGTGTATGAATCAAGGAAAAACTAAAAAATCTAGAAAAGACCGCAAAGAAAATTAAGCCCATACAGCCAAGTCTTCAGTTAAATTTTTAAATATTGGCTTTATTCGTAACGATGTTTTACGGCAGTTATTATTATTGCGTGCGAAGCCGCGGGTTTAAGCTAGTCCCATATAAATATAGGCGCATGGTAGTGCCCCTGCCAAATCGAGCAAAAAATGGGTATTCCCGTCATGAAAACACGTGTAAATTAAATTATTTAATGCAAAAAACGTACCTACGTGCGTATTCGTACTTATTACGAGTGCGTAAGGTTGTAAATTAATTATTATACCACGCGCTGCGATGCTAGCGAGTGAGCGCGGGCCGTTACTACGCGCTGCGCGGTGCTAGCGCGAGGGCGCGGGGCGGGGACAGTGGCGGGGCGCGCGGAAAGGTGAATGTCACCGAGCGAGCAGCAGCCGCGCTCATACGCGCGAGCGACCCAATGCTGTTCGGATGTGCCCAGAATTCTTACCTATAAGTTTGCGATTTTCATTGATAATTTCGATTGCTATATTAGTTTGACGACTAAAGGCTACTCTCATTGGTTTACTGATATTATTTGCTTACAATTTGGACGTTGTTCGGATAAATAATTTAAATTAAATTTAAATCAAATTATAAATAAAAAAGGAAAAAAGTAGAACTGTCTACAAAATACAAAAAGAAATGAGATCCCATCAAAAACAATACTTGTCAAAAAAACCAAGTCTCGCAACTCAGTTGTTCTGCGGTAAAAAGTTGTGAGATCCATGTAATACCAAGTCGGTTATTAATTTATTCAGTCTCTACTTAAGCGACTTTCTGTCTTAATACGTCCAGTCTTTAAGACCACGATCGTGGTCCATAACAATTGAAAATCAATTGTGTCTGGAATCTCCGTACTCGAAGCATTAAGTTGTTACGTAATAATTAACAGCATCTTATAGTGACGCATATTAATATTAAAATTCTTTAATGTTTTATGTAAATATATTGAGACTTGGCCATCGCCTGAAAACACATGTAAATTCAATTATTTAGTGCGATGGCCAAGTCTCGATATATTTATATAAAACATTAAAGAATTTTAATATTGATATGCGTCACTATAAGATGCTGTTAATTATTACGTAACAACTTAATGCTTCGAGTACGGAGATTCCAGACACAATTGATTTTCAATTGTTATGGACCACGATCGTGGTCTTAAAGACTGGACGTATTAAGACAGAAAGTCGCTTAAGTAGAGACTGAATAAATTAATAACCGACTTGGTATTACATGGATCTCACAACTTTTTACCGCAGAACAACTGAGTTGCGAGACTTGGTTTTTTTGACAAGTATTGTTTTTGATGGGATTACTATTACAAAATACTTCATTAAAAATTTACACTTATTGAGTAGGATTTTGTTCATTATATGGTGATAAAAAGAACATTAAAATGTTGGCCACGTAACAGTAATTCTACTGCATAACTGATAAAGTGGAATGAGTTTGGTATAGGGCAGTTTATGTAAGCTCACATTGAAATTAAGTCCTCAACAAGTCTACATGTTTACTTTGCTTTGGAACTATAATACTATAGTGAACATGAAAGTGAAGGTAATTTTTTTTTCTGTATCAATAAATTATATTCAAGATTTTTTTATATTCGAAATCAATTACCTGTTAGCCGTTTCTTCAAACTGCACCAGTGAGCCGATTTTTCATATTGTTTTTTACTTATTTCTGGGGCTAAGAACAAAAGAATTTCATTCCATGTTTTCAGGACATTTCATAGGTAAGTAATTTCCCTATAAATTTATTTAGTTACTAATGACAAACCGAAGTGACACGCCAAGATTGGGCATTAGGCCGAAACCTTTTCGGTTTTTTGAAGTACTGTTTAGTAGATTTCCAATCTAGTGTTTTTTAGACATTTATAAAAAAATGCCCTACAATGGCTAGAAATAATAATTATTCAATAAAAGAATAATTAGAAACAATATTGTAATTTAAATCCTGATTTAGAGAATCATATTGCATGCTCTGAAACTTCTACAAAATTGCTGATAGGAGGGTATTTGAAGCTCTGTAACAATTCTAATTTATAAAATCGTACATTAACTCTTCGCTCACGTCTTCGTGTGGAAAAGTAGCGTAAGTCACTACTATCTCTCGAGCCCCCTACTATCTCTGTGCATCAGGTTGCTCCGGTACGACGTGAAGGAAGTACAAACCAACAAACACATTTTTTACTTTGATAAATATATGGAAGCAAGTAAATTATTTTATTGCGAAACTGAAACTTCTTTCGGTTGATCCATTTCAACCACTACGTCGATATATGTAGTATTATTCTGTCATTTTGTCGTCAATATTCTATGACAATCAGAATTGACTCTCCGGAGGAGCACACCCGAAACAGATACTTCACGAATGATTCACGAATACAATTTTAATCATTTTGCATTACAGATACGAACTTTTCAATAAATTAATATTACAAGACGAAACATTAACTCCGTATCTCCTTGACACTATGCTAATTTGTCGAAATTTCGATGCAGTCATTGCACTGACATTTATCTTACAAGTATATTATACCTTGTGGGTGTCTTGTTAGACTCATATTTGAATAATTCGAGCTCCATTGCTCTTGTCATCAATTTGTTAACTTTTTAAGTTCATCCCAGACGCGTGCCTACGCTGTTGTAATAAAACGGGAGCAATTGACGTGAATCATCGCTGATCCAGCCGCAGTGCGCGCGCGTCGCCGTCCCGAACACATTTTTACTAAAGTTTAGAAAACAGTATTTATCGTGTATACTAAAAGCCTAGCAAACATTGGCTTGATTAATCATAGAACCGTACGCGTACTAACACTGTATACGCAATTAATCAGTCTTCTGAATTCAGATAGCGCGCGCGCACGAAAAAGTCTCTATCAGGCGTGATGTAAGCCGCGAATGGCGTAAGCGCCCGATCCACCATCCAGAAATAACGTTAAGATTTCCCCGGCCTTGATTCTCCTATTCGCATTCACACGTTACTCAATGGAGCAAGGATTTCGTTGGAACTGCATGATTGTGTAGCTGAATGATGTGTGTGAAGTGCCAAGTGCGGGGTGATTTGTAGTGCGGACAGCGGAGCGGGTCGGAAATGAATGACAGTGGCCAGGTATTGCGTTCGTTTCCCTTTTTATATTTTTCTGAAGAATGTTTCGTTGTGTTCGTGATTAGTTAGATAAAGCGTCCGTTAATCAATGCACTATGCTGAGCGCCTTCTGATTCTGAGAAATGTCTAAATATTTTCGAAAAGCTTCTAGTGTATGTAGGACCGGCCTACTCATTTAACATCGTATCCTAGTTTGGGATTAAATTCCCTCAATGAAATGCCTTTAAGGGCCATTATACGATTAAAAATTTCAGATACCACACAAAATACTCGTCGGTTAATCGGGTAAAAGCAACATTCAAGTGTATTTTTCGACAATATTCAAAATCCCGAAATTTTGTAAACTAATAAAATACATAGATCAGAAAAATAATGGCAAGAATATTTTGCAGATGCTTAGCTCTTTTTTCTTGCTTGTCAGTGTGTCTTTATCACTTTGGTATTTATGCTGCGACGTATTGTAAAAACATGAGAAAGACGTTGTTGTCTGACCTCCATACATTTGTCGAACCGAAAGGAATTTTTCCCCTTAGTTACATTACGCTCGCTCTACGCTTGACCCAAAAACCTACCAAATGTTTCAGTAGTAAACGTCAATCTGTCCTGTAATATAACGAGGGAGACGCGCTCGTATTTCATGTATTGTTTACTTGGATAATGGAACATTGTTGACACCGGCTTACGTTGGCCGCCAGCCAAAAAATAAATATGGCAAGCTTTATTTGAGAATACAACAACCGTAAACCACTAATGTATACAGAACTTTTGTAAGTTAATCTTTTCGTAATGTATTGAATGTTTCTATTTGTGTTTCGATATCTTATTGTTACTTATCTAACTTTTGCAACAAAATAAATTCCGAAATATTGTATCAATAAATTTTCTTGTGTCTTTCTTAGGCGATATAAACAAAAGTACACAAAATATTGTAATACTGTAACCCCACTTTATTTGTCCACATAAATGGATGACTTATTTTTGAATACCAGGCTTTTACGCCAGTCTTTAGGTAGGAATACAGACAAAACTACAAAAGACTGAAGACTATCACCAAGCTGCCATGCTAATTCGCCTCTCAAACCTACAAATCTTTTTCCCCCGAAGGATTCCCCAACATCACAATTTTTCACAAAGGCATAGGTTGTTAAAAAATATTATATAGTTAGTGGCACATGGCACAGTATGAGCTCACACATGCATTCGATAACCGAGGTCAGCGCTGTTATCAGTTGTTGCAGCGTGACGAACTAACTACTCCAGCATTCAGATTTTGCTTTTTCTTCAAGGACGCTGCAAATACACATTTACTCATAAAGGAAGGTCTTTATTCTTATTGTCCGTTTCCTTACGAATGCATTGAATAAAGAAACTATTTTATTCCGAAAAGAGACCTAGTTAATCGATTGCTTGAGTTAGAGTAGATTTTGAGAACACTTGTATTTTATTGCAAACATAATTTCTTGTGTTAAAATATCCTTACTAAAGATACAGTGTGTAAGATAAACTTGACCAAACCTAAGTGTAACCTTTTTTCACACCGCCAAATGGCCAGTGAGACATGAAAACACTCTGAATAAATTCTTTCATTTCCTGCTTCAAATAAAATAAAAATAAAAACATTTGCAAATTAATCATTTAATGTAAGCACTAATAAATCCAAGCATGTTACAACTTTACCAATAAACATGTCTAGTAGGTTAAAATAAACCACAAATTCCTCTGTGTTCAATTCAGCGCAGCCGTGGTTACGGACGCCTCACAATGAATCACTCAACGAGACAGATTTCCGTTTTTCATTACATTGACGACGTTTCAATTCTCCCACAGAACCCATTCCTTTCAACCTATTGATTTGTGAGAGCTTGCATTGTTTTAGTTACAAATTAAAGCAACGATATCTTATTCTAGACTAGATGCGGCTAAACATTGGCTAAAGGACTTGTTAGATGGTTAGAGTAGAAGGGTAACAAAATACTCAAGCTTAATCAGGTAAACGCAACTTTCGAGTGCAATTTTGTCAATATTCAAAATCCTCAAATTTTAAGAACTATTCAAATAGATGAAAAAAAATAATGGTAGGAATGTTTTCCAAATCTTTAGCTCTTCTTTCTTGCTCACACGATATACTCACGACGATAGCAGGATAGGTCTTCGAGGGTTTGGTTTTTGTAAAATTTGCGGAGATTTCCATGTTGCTGGTGGACTTGTATTTCGCCTTGTATGACACTCGTTCAAACCTATTTAATTTTTCCGGTTAAAGATATATTTCAAAAACTAGGAAAGATGCGATCATAAGCATCATCTATATTCTTTATTTTTTAACATTCGATTATTATATGTAGAGAGCCCTCTTACAACAGAATGATTTCATATTTTTTTATAACAAAGAACATTTGTTTAATTTCTGATCATAGCAAAGCCTAACAAAATTCCTTTTAATAATGTAGATGGATTAACTAAATGAGTTAATAGTTTATTTTACGATGTCTTCAACTATTACGAAAATTTAAACTATATACGTAAAATTGTCTCTTATATTTTGTTTAATTCTATAGTATAGGGTGAAAAAAACATTCGACAAACTTTGAGGGATGAATCTACCCATTATTACGAACAACTTTTTCTATGGGACCAACTTTCCTACTAAAAATAAAAATCAGTTTTTCCAAACATTTTGGTTGAGTAGGTATTGAACTTTTGTATAGAACAGCAGATTTTTATTTTTTAGTAGGAAAGTTGGTCCCGTAGAAAAAGTTTTTCGTAATCATGGGTAGATTCATCCAAAGTAATCATGGGTAGATTCATTCAAAATTTGTCGAATGTTTTCAATTTCACTCTGTAGATATATCCAGTAGGATCCTTTTTGATGCATTATGCCTCTGTATTCTAAAATGTTCCAAAATAAATGTTATTCAGCTTCTTTAGGTCATTAATCAAATTTTTTTTCGCATCTAAATTAATTCGAGTGCAGCTTGAGATTTATATTATATTTACTGCAAACTTCGCAGTTTTTTTAATGTTACGTCACATTGTGCTTAAATTAAACATTTATACAGCCAATTTAGAAAATCGATCCTATTTATAAACTATGACTTGATCTTTGTTTGCCGACAATGTGCTATTCTAGTAAAATGTAATCTATGTAAAGTTCTATAGAAGAAAGCAATAAAATTAATTGAATGCGTTACCCGCATTTCTGAACGGATTTTCTTTTCAAATGTAGATGAAACGAGGGTAGATGCATTTTAGTGAAATGAACGTTTATCTTCAGTGCGCGCGAAGTAAGATTGTTTATAGTTGAAGAAATTGAATTGTGTGGCTTATCTTGTCTAATTAAAATAGGAAAATGAATTTCACGGGACAGGTATTATGAATTTAATTTTTGATTAGTTTCGCATTTTTTTAACAGAATTTTTAACTTGGCGCCCGAATGGGGCCGCCAGAAACCTGGTTTTAATTTCAATTTTCTCCCTGCTCGCTATTTGTTTGTTGGGATGGCTAAATAATTTAGTAATTAGATTAGATAATTAATTAAGTAAGTAATAAGTGCCCAGGCGCATTGAACGCCAACATCTTTTCGAGTTAGAGTTAAGTCTTGAAGTGGTTTCCACGGACGTAATAATCGGGCGGACGCGATATAGACGACCACATATCATTTAGAAAATACCTACACCTGGAAAAGTGTAACCTGCATGAAAATTCTCACCAAAACTTTACAATATACTCTGTCACTGTGAAGGTGTCATGACTTATTCGTGATCCTTAATTAGAACCGTCCGACCACGACCACTCCTGCTAATTAATAGATAGCAATCTAGAGTGCTTGTTACTAAAGTCACGAAAACATTAAGCTTCACGTCGTACTATCGCTCTTAACCTCATGGAACACGGCCATGCGTTGTCAAGCTAGAAATGTTTGAAGCTGTCCTAACTAACAAGTTCAAATTAAATGCTCCATTATTCATACGAAAAAAGATGACGTTGCATAATAGGACAATTTTGTCTGGAATTCTAGATTTCTAAAAGTAGTAAATACCTATTCACTTATTTGTATTTTATGTTACTCAAGGATAATGTAACATTCTAATGTTGTAAGAATTTTTGAAATTGGTCCAGTAGTTTTTGAGTTTTTTCATTTTTAACATACAAAAAATACAATACTTTTGCCTTTGTATGTATAACGGGTATTAGTGTAGATTTAGATGGGTTCGCTCTCGACTACAATCTAGCTCGTGGGCGAAGATGTGTTCGAAGATGTAGCAGTACAGTCAGCATCAATTCAATTCAATCTTTATTCATAAACAATATAAATTGTGTGCGAAAATCAATACAATAAATACAATTCAATTAAATCCATCAAAATAATTAATAAAATAAGTCCAATAATAATCACATGTAATGTCAATTTGTTACATTAATGTCAAAAATTAAACCTAACTAAAAATCATCTATGGTATACAGACATCTTTGCAAAAGCAGTGATTTCAATTTACTCTTAAAGCACCTAATATTCGTTATCGTTTTGAATTCTTTCGGCATCCTGTTAAACATGACTACCGCCTGATAACGTGGATAGTGCTGGACTACGTTAAGGGTCGGTGCTATACTTAAAGGCAAATCCATTCGTCTTGTGCTCACTCTAATTTGCTTATCAGCGTCCGTTTCGAATATAGATGTAAGCATCCAAGGTAGTCAAATTTATCTGATGGACAAAATACCTTATTTATATTGGCGGTAACAGTATGCATAATGTTGTATGCATACAGAGTAGTCAATATATCTAAGCATCTACCCTAACCAATTACATGTAAGCTATTAGGTTGTTCATAATTATGTTGGCGTATAGGGATACCTTCGAGAGCATTATTTGCTAACATAATTTTGAACATCCTAACTGCTTATATACTTAGTCGGGTCATAAGTATTGTCACATACATTTATTGTAATAAATAATTTAA
This sequence comes from Aproaerema taeniolella, assembly GCA_949987775.1. NCBI lineage: Eukaryota > Metazoa > Arthropoda > Insecta > Lepidoptera > Gelechiidae > Aproaerema > Aproaerema taeniolella. The sequence continues at coordinate 4,548,669 of OX465261.1, read as the reverse complement.
CTTCTTATCTATCAGTATATTTTAAACACCAAATGAAAGCCTAGAAATTATTGTTTTAAATAACATTTTATTTATTCAAAATGACCGCCCTTATTTTTTATAAACGCCTTCAACCTGCGTGGTCAGTCGTCAACAGCGGCACGCACCACTTCCATGTCTATCTCTGCCACTGCCTTAAGAAGGGATGCCTTCAGAGACTCCAGATTGGGATGAGGTTTAGAGCAGACCTTCACCTCTTAAGTGCTGTCATATTTTATAATCCAATGGATTTAAATAAGGACTAGCAGACGGCCACTCCTCGTGCCTCATGAAATCGATTCCGCGCGCCGCGAGCCAGTCTTGTTTGCTCTTTGTTTTATGAGCTGGCGCAGAGTCCTGCTGGAATACTCAATGCCGGTTTTGAAACATTGTGCGTGAGAGAGGTTCCACAACGTTTGTCAGGACAGTGTTTTAATAAACAACAGCACTGGTTTTGACACCTTTTTCGCAAAAAAAACATCTGTGTGAGGCCCGAATACGAGACTCCCAGCCAAACCATGATTGAAGAAGGATGATGACCTGGCTGAACTCGTGAAATACGCCTGTTCCCTTCCTCACTGCTGTGCGCATACACCTTATCATTTTGTTTATTGAAGATTTCCTCGATATTGATATTTTTTTCATTTGAAAAGAGCATTTCTTGGTACTTTTTTCCCGCGTACCGCTTAAACAACACTCGCGATATGTCTAGCCTGATATTCTTCAGACGTAAATTAAGGAGATGTGCTGTTCTTTCTCGATAGGCGCGTAGTCTAAGGTCTTCATTTAATAACATTTTGACAGTCGTCTTACTTATTCCCATCTGCAGGGCCATCAGCTTTTGCTTCCGGACGGGATTTCTCTCAATTCGCGCCTTCACAGCTTTAATGACCGCTGGAGTCCGAACTGTACAAAGACGACCGCTTTTCTTTCTATCATCTTTACTGCAATCCTCACTGAATCGTTTTATGGTACCATAAACGAACCTCAACGTTATTTTCAAATTTTGTAGCAGTTTGAAAATCACCTTAGGTGCGTAACCGCAGCTGTGCAACGCGATTACTGCGACTTTATCTTCTTATCGCGTCCACTCCATGTTGGAAAATAAATAAAATTCCAGAAATTCAGTGCTTTTAATATCGTCAAATATTCAAATTTCGAATATGTGTTTAAGTTTTTTTGTATCCGTTCTAAATTTGAAATTTAAAGCTTGTGACAGTACTTATGGACTGACTAAGTAAATATGAAAGAATGATAATAAGATATTTTGAACACCTAGGGTGCTTACAACTATATGATGATTCGAACTGCGTATATGAAATTGCTCTTGTGTTCTTCAGATCATTTCTGATCCTAGGGTATAGGAGCTCACATAATTTTGATGCTGACTGTACCTATACGTTCTCATGTGTATTTACGTGTAAAAGTTTTTGTAACAAATGTATTCTGATCTTGAAAAAACACTTGTCCACAGTTACGTCACGAGTTAGACCGCGTCGTAAGCGAGCGGGATAGACTGCTCGCGGAGAGTTCAGAACTCGGAGCTGATAAAGCGACCAGGGAATCAGAACGCGCAGCCTTAAGGGCTGAGCTGCGGGAGGCCAGACAACGCGAGCAAAGGCTTCTAGTGGACATCGGAGACTTGGAAGACGAGAATATCTCACTGCAGAAGCAAGTTTCGGCGCTAAGATCCTCACAGGCAAGTTTTAAGCTTACAATACAATACTCTTTATTACACACAAAAAAAAACATAAAATTAAACAAAAACAAATTTTCATAATGTAGTGTACAATCCGGCGGCCTTATTGCTATAGAGCAATTTCTTCCAGGCACAAAGCTTACTAACTGTTGAACAGTTGGCGAAAAAGCGCTTTAAAATTGTTCTTACTTCTGAATGATTTACTACACAGACATACATGCGCTCACGCCTATAATCCCTATCGGGGTATGCAGAGTATCAGTGGTTTTAAAACCACTTGATGTCACTTTTGACATAAATTCAAAGGGTTATAAAATGAATTAATGATTGATCTGTATGATTTAAATTCTTCGAAAATGAGAAAGCTGCGAACTGTAGAAGTCTCTTCGTAACCAACTATGGAAAGCTAGGCAATGGGGGCAATTTATCATTTAATGCACATATAATTCAGATAACTACAGTGAGAAGACTGCATCTGACCTTCATTAGTCTGCTGAATGTGGAACCTGATCGGATTGTAACATAAGTGAACAGATTTAGTCTCCTGGATATGCAGGTTTCTCTACGATGTTTTCATTTACACCTGTAAGTGCGCATCTCAGATTTAAAAAAAAAAAATTAATATGTTATAGTCAAAGGTCGATATGCAGTCTCTTCCCGGAATGTCTGGTTTATCCTAGGTTAGATTAGGTTAGCCTGATGAGGATTGACTAGTCAAACCTAGGAGCGCCGGAGCTTCGAGGTTTGACTATAACAAATACATGTTGGTAACTAGGGATAGAACCTGGTAGCTCTCCCTTACGAGTTGACACTTAACGCTCGACGGTCCGTTACTGATCTTAAAACATTTTCCAGGTTGAATTCGAAGGGCTAAAGCATGAAGTGCGACAATTACGCGAGGAGGCCGAAAACGCGCGCGCGGCCGCCGACGAAACCGCGGCCTTACGCCGAATCGCTGAGAGACAGCTCGCGGAGGCTCTCGAGGCGTTGCAAGCGGAGAGGGAAGCCAAGTTTGCCGCCAAGAAAGAGCTCGATGCCCACCTCAGCAGAGAGGCCGCCTATAATATCACAAACCTCGCGTATAGTATACGAGGTAAGTGCTTTTATTGAACTACATGCTTTCCCCCCAGGACTTCGTTCCCGTGGAAATTTAGGAAATGATGTAGCCTAATATATTGTTTAATATTCTCCCGGTAAAATCTTGGTAAGAACCCGTTATAATAAGTTTGACACTAATGATGTAGTTTATGTGCTGTTCCAGAATATATTTCTGTGCCAAATTTGTTTAGCCATTTTGATGTGATTGAGTTAAAATTATCTAAAATTCTCACATTATATCATATGCACTGTATTATAAAACAAATTCCCGTATGTCTGAACGCAATAAACTTAAAACATATGACATATGGGCCACATATCAGCTGTCTAACTTTCTAGGTCTAAAGATGTGGGCTGGGCGTTGATGAGTCTGAGACCTGCAATTTTATGTAGTAAGATTTTGTATGTAAGGTATTTATTTAAGAGCCAAGTTGACTGACAGCAAATGATTTTAACCCCCTGCAAAAAAGAGGAGTGTTATAAGTTTGACTTATGTATCTGTATATCTATCTGTGGCATCGTGCCTCCTAAACGACTACTTATCAAAATTGGCGTAGCCGTTTGAGCGTTAAAGCGAAGAAAGAGTCCATACATAAAAACTTTGCGTTTAAAGTATTAGTAAGGATTATTATGATGTTGGTAGGTATGGCCGAAGACCCTACGGAGGACGAGAGCGGCGCGGGCCCGGCGGGCGGCGAGCTGGGCGCGGGCATGGCCGACCACCACGCCGACCTCTTCTCGGAAGTACATCTGCACGAGATATCCAGGCTTGAGAAACAACTCGAACAGGCGCATAATGAAAACGTAAGTCTAACTTACGTAAATGTTCGCAATCCCTGACCTAGGACATCTTCTCTCGATAGTACAGCTATTGTAATTTGTGTTAGCTACTTCTTATATACAATAGGGATGTTGACAGTGTTTGATTTTATGAATTATTGTATGTGAAACAAAAAATAATGCTACAAATATATTAATTTCCGAAAACAGCATTAAAATTGGTTTATAAATGAACAAGTTATTAGCATTTATATTATCGTAAGGACTAGCTATCTCGTTATGTGGGGAGAGCTAGCTATCTTGTTTTTACGTACGCAAACAAATAGCGGTGACGTCACATGTCGGTACGTGCATCTCTTTTTCGTTGTTTGACAGTTTCCCCCTCTATTGAAATTTAATAGCTTGTAACTTTTTTATTTCTCAATATTTTTAAAAAAATATTTCGGTTTTGGGTTTTGGATTCAGTTCTTTTAAAAGATAAAAAATAAAAAAAATTAGTCAACATCCCTATTAATTTTATTCTATTTATTTGATTTTTTAACTGCATCGATAGCGTGTCGGACGTTGAACAAACCGGTACTGACAGAATACCAGCGCTGCAGTCTGGTACTGCAGCAATTTGCTGAGTTAGCGCCAATTTGATTGGCATGACACAGATAACACGGTGCAAAATAGATTATGAAATTATGTTTCTGTTTATTTATTTGTTTGTTTGCTGATTCATGTTTACTTGTATGTTTGTTGTTTGTCTATTACTGTGTTGTGCTGTTTTATGTCAATTGAATGAAGTGTCAATCTATACATATAGCTTTAGAGCCAGCTATCGTCGTCGATGCGTACGGCTTAATAGGGATGTTGACACTGTTTGATTTTATGAAATATTATTGTATGTGAAACAAAAAGTAATGCTAGAAATATTTTAAAATCCGAAAACAGCATTAAAATTGGTTTATAAATGAACAAGTTATTAGCATTTATATTAACGTAAGGACTAGCTATCTCGTTTTTACCTACGCAAACAAATGGCGGTGACGTCACATGCCAGTAAGTGCATCTCTTTTTCGTTGTTTGACAGTTTCCCTCTCTAATTGAAATTTAATAGCTTGTAACTTTTTTATTTCTCGATTAATATTTTTCAAAAATTATTTCGGTTTTCGGTTTTGGATTCAGTTCCTTTTTAGGATAAACAATGAAAAAAAATAGTCGACATCCCTATTACTGTGATCGATGGGTATATCTATTGTGATGTGTGTTCAGAGCCAGCTGTCGTCGTCGATGCGTACGGCTCAGGCCGCGGCCGAGACGGAGAGCGCGGCGGCCGCCATACTGCGCGCCGGGCTCGTGCGCGCCGCCTCACGGATCACGGCGCTACACTCGCTGCACTCGGATTGCGCGCCGCTGGTAACTATACTGACCATATATACCATGTCTATATATTTTTATTCGTGTATAGTATAATAATTATAAGGTGTTTATATCATTCTTTCACACTGTGAACACCAATATGGGATCATTCTTGATTTATACACGAGCGACATGGCGCGGCGATCGAAGAAACATAAGATGAATCTTAAAAGTTACGCAGCAAAGTCTCATCGGTTTATATGAGCTCAGATATGCAGACGCAGGCAGAAAATTTTTCTACCTTTTTTTACTGGTTTCAGCCCATAAATTAGAAAATAAATTAGAATTTTTAATCATGCTGTGTATACACTCTTTGGGTTATAGCCTAGCTTAGATACTTGTGTACTAGATTGTAACAACGCCTAATTGTTGTAACCTGTTGTGTATTCCAATAAAATAAAATAAAATAAATATTATTTGCAGGAAGACGAAAAAGTGGAGGGTGGCATCTCATCCCGCGCGGCCAAATGGCTGACGTGGTGGCGAGTGTCGGGTGGCGAGCTCAGCGGCGTCGCGGCATTACTTAGCGAGCTGGACAAAACAACCGGCCCGCACGACACCGCGGCCGGCGTGGCACGCGCCATGCTAGCACAGGTATATACATACATACACACATACATACATACATACATACATACTGACGTCGCGGCATTACTTAGCGAGCTGGACAAAACAACCGGCCCGCACGACACCGCGGCCGGCGTGGCACGCGCCATGCTAGCACAGGTATATACATACATACACACATACATACATACATACATACATACTGACGTCGCGGCATTACTTAGCGAGCTGGACAAAACAACCGGCCCGCACGACACCGCGGCCGGCGTGGCACGCGCCATGCTAGCACAGGTATATACATACATACATACATACTGACGTCGCGGCATTACTTAGCGAGCTGGACAATTATGTTACCTACCATGTCTGTTTTTCTACCTTTAACGAAATCTTTTTGTTATGCGTTGTTCAGGCTTGCCTAGTGTTGGGACTGTGGTAATGCTGTTTATTATAAGCTTCTGGTTAATATATATAACTAGCTTTACGCCCGGGACTTCGTTCCCGTGGGAATTTCGGAAAATTATGTAGCCTATGTGTTAATCCAGGGTATCAGCTACCTCCATACCAAATTTGATCAAAATCAGTCCAGCCGATCTTTTGCGACTTTCTTTTATATATTTACTAGCTTTTCGCCCGGGACTTCGTTCCCGTGGGAATTTTCCCGTCAATTTTCCAATGTTTTTAATAGTTATTCTGCTATTCGGGACGGAGAGAAATACAACAAATCAAAAACCATAGAAATCGGTCCAGCCGTTCTCGAATTATTACATTAAAAAAAAATCTTTATCTGTTTTTAGTTGTCAGACAGAGTGGCCGAGGCAGAGGTCCGAGCGGCGGCTCTACAAGCCGACGCCGATCTTCTACGTACTCTTGCTGGAGGTTAGTTTCATTGATTGTTAATTTGTTTGATGTTAAAAAAATACGGCTGCTTTTTATAATTTGAAAAGCGTAGGTACTAATTACAGACCGTAATTTAAAAAAAAGCTCAATAAATACCTAGACTCTACAACTAAGTTATAAAAATATTTTGACGGCCGGTTTGGTCGAGTGGTAATGTTGCTGCCTCTTGATCGACTGCGTTTCATCTTAATATTTATCCTTAAAGTGAGTTGATTTGGTTTTTTTTTATCTTGTAAAAGGACTTAAGTCTGGCTAAAAGAAACAGAACTATAATATAATTTAAGCCAGACTTATTTCTCGAAGTGAGCAAATTATCACATTCAGCCGTTTTGATCGAGTGGTAGTCGTGGTTTGACAAGGTTATACGAACAGTATATTCTTACCAAATTAAGCGGACCTTTTGACGTGCATTAACATAATAGTAAACAAAAGTTTGTAAAGTGGCATAGAGTATACTATAATATTTACTTGTTTGTGTAATAGGGGCGGGCCGAGCGCTGTCGACGGCGGCGCCGGCCCTGTCGTCGGCGGCCGACACGCTCGCACAGATCTACCACCACGTGTGCGCCATCAACGGCACGCAGCCGGAGAGGGTGCTGCTGGAGCACGCTGGACAGCCACATGGTATGTTATGCTTTTGGTGTGTTGAAGTTTTTATTTAACTGTTCTTTTTTTGTTTTCGCCCATAAGATTTCCACCGAGGGGCAAAGGGCCTCACTTCGAATTCGAGGTCAAACAAAAAAATATATTTGTCATTAAGTAAATAATTTTAGATTTTACAATGCTGGAAACGATAATGAATGTAATTTTTAACTCTAGGCGGATATTAAATTCTTGAAAACACTATATATTTGCTGGCGTATCGCCAATACGCACTATGGTTTGCTACGCCAGTAAGACTCTAACGTGAGAAGTTAATAACGAAAATAACATATTTCAGCCCCGGGTTCGGAAGACCGCGTGGTAGAAGACGAGGCACTAGCCCTAGCGGCGGGAGAGTTAGAGGGGCTGCGGGCCGCGGGGGGGGTGGCACGCTCCGCAGACACACTGCTCGACCAGCTCACGCACCTGCGGGCCGCGCTCGACACCGCGCTCGACACCCGCGCCAGGCACCAGCCCGGTACGTACACTACCTGGCAATCCACATTCTCGTCCAATATAATAGCATCGACAGTTTCGTCGACTGTTCCACATCCGGCAGATCAACTTGGTACGTACGTTATACTCATGTGATTACGTCATCCCAGTACGTATGTTTTTTCTCATATTCTTTTTTGAATATAGCACTGATGCAACAACCGTCACAACGAATTTCCTGCAAGAGCAAGTACTTATTAACAAAAGAGAATCTTACTGCAAGTTTCTTTCACTAATTTTAATTTGACTGAGGTTTTAATTAGGCTAATACATAGGGAGTTTCTTTTGTCGCAAATAATGGAATCCAATTTTTGAGAATTTCGTATGGGTCCCTTAGAGAATATTGTTCAGTTTCACAGCTAGAATCGCCCCCTAAAGTTGAAATTCAAAGTCACCCTATATATTGGCCTAAATAAACGCTAAGAAATTCTTTTTTTTTTTTTGCGTGTAATACTAGTTTTCGATTAACACTTATTAACAAAATTAACTGCTAGGTAAATAAAAGCCCCTATCACATTATCTTAGATCAAAAGAGATCGTGTACAAGCATTTAGTGTTCCTCTACAGGTCCCTTTACAGAACATGCGCCGTGGAGACTCAAGGGTTCGTATTCCTGTGTTAAGAAACTGAAAGAATTGAACAACATAAAGGTCAAGAACAACGACATGAAAAAGCGTCTGAACAACCTTGTATACCAACTCAAGTATATACAATTTAACAGCTCACAAAGTCCGATCAAAACCGGCAGAAGTGTGAAAGAGATCACGGATTACTTCGAAAGTATAGCGAAGTTCAATTCGATTAAGAGTAATTGGAGTAATATTAATAATATTAATTTTGAGAACCCTGTTAGCCTCCCTAAGCCGACCGTTCTTTATAGGCAGCCGATGAAGGACTATACGAATGATTTTCCCTCGGTGCTACATAGAAGTTACAATATAAGAAATGCCATAGATACTAGTAGCACCAATTTGGTGAATAGCCTAAGGGGATCGTTGAGATCCAGTTTCGTCAACTGTATTTTAATGTTGCAGTATATAATGTGATATAAACAGTTGCGATGCCCACTACTAACGTAAGGATTTAACGTTTTCTTTTTTAGTTTTTGTTAACTGCTTTTATAGAATTGTTTTAGGCAGTTAATACAAAAGCTTTTTGCATGTGTATTTAGAAAATATATTGTATTAGTCTTTTTAGATAATTAATTATAAATTACTAACTAGCTACTTCCCTACATTATCGTAGAAAATATAATGTAGTGTAGAAACTCCCCAAAATTTGCCAAAAATACATTTCAATCCTTTTTGTCGCTAAACCACCGAGCAAGTAACCAGTAGAGGTGCATTGAACAGAAATTAGATTATTACCAATAGTTGAGATACGGGGGGGGGGGGGGGACGTGTTCTGTGTTACTTTCGAAGAGAAAGAGCGCCCCTTACAGTCTGTGAAAAATCACTGACGTGTTCCGAGACTCTGATCGCCCGAGATTGCCCTCTACTATTTAAGTGCTCTGTGCGTTAAACTGACTGAAGTTTTCGTCCTGTTCTTACAAGTTTCGTCCTTTTGTATCGGTGGCAAATTTTGTTCAGTGTAATTATAAAGTCGTCTCAGTATAGTTAGTATCAGATATGAAGGCAAACGGTGGTCTTTGCGCTCCGACATAAATGGGTAGCGTTTTAGGCCCGTATGACAGAAGGTGCCTTAAGTTGATTTATACTTAAGTATTTATTGTCTCTTTCTTTTGCTATCAAGATGACGAAGACGATTGCTACTTAAGTTTAGATCAAAGTCTGTAATACTGACCTTAGTGTTTCACTATCCCGTGAGAATCCCTTGATTTGGCAAGATTATACGAACAGCTTATAATCCTATCAAATTAGGTTTTGTGCGAAATTAAAATAGCATTCGAACACTTTAGCCATTTGTCAGCGTAATAATAAAAAAACCGTCGTTCGCCTTTAGCGTAGTCTTACAAAACTAACACATAATCTTCCCAACAGTTATGGAAACGGAAGAACGCGGCGCTGAACTAGCAGAGCTTCAAGAGCAAGTGATCAAACTGAAGTCCCTTTTGTCGACCAAACGCGAACAGATCGCGACTCTTCGAACTGTGCTCAAGTCGAACAAGAACACTGCGGAAGTGGCGCTGGCCAACCTCAAGTCCAAATACGAGACAGAGAAGACCATCGTCACGGAGACCATGCTGAAACTACGCAACGAGCTGCGGCTCTTGAAAGAAGATGCTGCTACATTCTCCAGTGAGTATTATTTTTAAACACGTTTCGTCCACGATTCTTCAGTTTGTTTGATTTAAAGCTGTATACGATAAAACTCAGTGATAACTTTATAAGTTATTTGTTAAAAAAATGATTTTCAAACACATCCAACTCAAGTTTTTGATCTAGAAAGCTTAAATTTGAGCCAAAGCTTCTTTTTATAACTATAACGTATGCAAGGAATAATGAAGGAATTTACGGAATTCTCACGGGAACGAAGTCCCGGAAATCCTTTAGTTTTTCATATTCTTAACAAACCCTTTCATTTTATACCTGTTTCACGGGAGTGCAAAAAAAAATAGTCTGCCATCTTTGGCGATTCGCCATATTTCATTTATAATGACGTCATCATGCATCCTAACTGAACGTGTTTTCAAAATGTCAGCTCAAACGGAACAAACAAACATAGACACGTACCTGTTTTAGCCTTTCTTTACTATTCGCCAAACTGTAAAGTTTCTTGGCGAGACGCGCTCGTTTACAATTTACCTTTTCACTTAATATCTATCACAGAAACATGCAGTTGTATAATCGTGTGAGGTTGTCAGCCTTTCGCCCAGTGTACAGTCAAATCCTCGTATCCCACTTACAGACTTTTACTGTATACCTGGGAAGAGTAGGTAGCTGACACATTTTAAGTTTTTCTTTCACTCCCAGTCCAGCATGGAAGATGCTGCAAACGCTACATTTTATACAAGGAGAGCTGTCTAAATGTGTCGTTGTGTGCCAGGCTTGCGTGCGATGTTCGCGGCGCGGTGCGAGGAGTACGTGACGCAGGTGGACGAGCTGACGGCCGCGCTGGGCGGCGCCGAGGAGGAGAAGAAGACCCTCAACCAGCTGCTGCGGCTAGCTGTCCAGCAGAAACTGGCGCTCACACAGCGGCTGGAGGAGCTAGAGGTGAGCATATCACACGACCGGCATAACAGGACAATTCTATAACAAAACCGCAACTGCGCGTTTGTGGCTGTTATTTTTGACGTGCAAATAAAAAAAAATTAACCCCCGACAAAAAGGCAGGGGCAGGGGTGTTATAAGTTTGACGTGTGTATATGTCTGTCTGTGGCATCGTATTTCGATGCAGTTTTTTTGTTTGAAAGTTGACTTAATCGAGATGGTTCTAAGCTATATGTGATAAAAATTGGTTCAATTAAATGCGATAACTGCTTTACCACTAAATATCAATATATAAATAATTATTTATTTATTTTTATATATAAATAATAAATAAATAATCAAAAAACCACTTTGACTTTTGTCTTTTTGTTATTGTTTAAATCCCTTCGGGAAAGGCAAACGAATCCATGTCCATACAGCCATTTTTATCATTGTCAAAGTTCAAAATTTTATTTTTTGTGATAAGGCCCTAGAAGTCCGGGGGTTTTAATTTTAGAGTTATTTAAAGGGAAGGAATCACGTGATTTAGCTATTTATTTCATACAAAACCAGGTTATTTCGAGCCATACAAAAAATCGATAAGAGTTGCTCTAGATTTACTTGTGTTAAGGGTTGCCTTGCTCATACTTCAACTGTAACATAACATCCCATGCCACGTATGTATACAAGTTTGCTTGTGTTAGCTGTCTAACTCATACTTCGACTATAACGTTGTTGATGTATTTCGTCCCCCGTAGAACATACTATAGCGTGCCTTACTTCTTTTTAACCATTTCCCCTCTAAAAAGCTTCTTTTTTTCACTGAAAATTGGGAATAAAGAGCTCTTATATTCACAGTTTTAGTATTTGAATTTAGAACCCTAAAAAGATTCTTTTTCTCCCGCAAAACACGTAAAAAAAGAGCACTTTTTTTGTCAATTTTGGTATTTGAATTTCGAACACTCCAATGTATAGACATATGACCTCCATCGCAAAGAATATTCGAAATTCAAACTCCTTGCGCAGATGTCTATTTCTGCTTAAATCTTTCTTTTTCTCGAGGTCATGGTATAAAATATAATGTGCAACTCTTGAATAAAACGGATTTTCATCGAGGGCTATAAAATCACTCGCGTCATTCAGGATTCAAACACTTGAATCACTCGTTTATTCCCGAGTTGCACAATATACTATTTCTTTACATAGTATAAAATGAAGTCGCTTCCGCTGTCTGATCGCTTAGATCTTTTAAACTACTCATCAGATTTGTATGCAGTTTTCATCAATAGATAATAATGATTTAAGAGGATGGTTTTTATTTATAACTCATTCCCAAAATTCCCATGGGAACGAAGTCCCGGGCAAAAAGATAGTCCCCGATCGCGGTAAGTTTGAACATGTTTACCAAAGTTAAAGTTTCTATCGTATTCAACGTTTCTATCGGGCTAAATACAAAGGAAACGTCAGCGGTTTAGCTTCGGTAAACACGTTCAAACTTACCGCGATCGGGGGCCTGATAACTATAAAATAACATCTCCCGTGTAACGT
>OX465261.1:4460322-4536169 GCA_949987775.1 Aproaerema taeniolella | reverse complement strand
GACATTTAATCATTTGCCATGGTTGTATTCTCTCATTTAATTTATAGTTAAAATCGGTTCTACTTTGCACCTCTGCTCGTCCTTTTTGACATTGTTATGTTTATTTGACACATATTTTTGAAATCATTAAATTATTTTAGACCAATTTATTTCCTATTGTTAATTGTTAAAGTTTAACTTGACTATATGCGTTAGTGCAGAAAAAAAATGTATTTAAGTACCTGTATTCAATTGAAATAAATTATCGTATTAACCTTTAATATGAATTGGTTTACTTGTGCAATGTATTAAAAGAGTATTATTGTTATATTTTCTGCACTACACATATTTTGTGTGCAGTATTGTATCGCGTTATCGCTCGATGTCTGCTGTCACTCGGTGGTGGTGTTAAGAGCGATTAACCAAATATTTCTTTATATTTAACACTTTAGAACACTTATTTTGCTTAGGCATAGACATTATTTTATAGAGAAAACTATTGATTATGATTTATATTATTAAAAACTGAAGTTTTTAATTGCTAGCTACTTATATTTGTATTGGCACATGATTGAGGTTTGGACAACATTGAGCATGTATGTTCCCGTTACGCTTGTCTGTCGTAGTTTTGAGTAAACCATCAATTCTCGGACATTGCACAGTTTGATGGTTCACTCTAGTTGGCTGTAGTTTGTTAAACACCCCAGATTACATGTCTTTGCCATGTGAATCTAATGAATATTAATGTGAGCTTTCAGATGTATATCTCACTATGTCTGTATTGGGTGAGTTTAAATTAGTTAACGAAATTTAATAATTTAAATCAGTACTAAATTTAACAACTTCCTCATAATATACTTAATGAACAATTGTCTCATCATGTTGTACTTAATAATTATGCTTTATATGGACGAAAGATTAAAAGTTCCCTTCTCCGTACAGCTAATTCTATCAGCTGCCTTAGTGTGGAAAATCTAAATGTTTTTTATGAGAACATCATATAGGTTTCTCTGAGAAAGTTGTTTTATAGTCACCCATATAATTATCAACAGACAAATAGAGCCTAGGGAACATATCATGTTGGTCAGTGATTTATTTTCAAACCGTACGCACGCCGTGTTGTCGCGATGACTGATATAAATCATGTATGAGAATAATAAATAAATGATTATATTTAAAGCTGTGTTTTAATTTATATTTTCTTCCCTCTGTCTAATAAAAAAATGAAGAATTAAAGGCAGTGTCCATAATTCCAGCAGCGCCACCATCACCGATTTTGAAATGGGTTATTGCTTCTAATAGTCATGCATTTTTCATTTTATGAATAATTGCTGAGAAAATTGCCAGGGTAGGTGGTTTCCGAGACAAATGACCAAGTTTGGGGCGCTGCCAGGATGACGTCAGTTCAGCAGCGCCACGGCTGGAACTCTGTAGTCATAGTAAATATCGAAGACCTGTCTAGATAGTCATTTACTCATGAGTTTTACAGTCCAGGGAAAAAGTGGTATTAGATGAAAAAAGTAAGTTTTTGCGAAGATATTCAAGAAAGTTTGGGGCGCTGCTGGAATGACGTCAGCCCAGCAACACATTTTCTAAACTACGGCTTTTTAGAAACTCATTTTTTTACAGCAGGAGTTCCAAAAAGATTGGTAAAATTGGAATGGGCGATATTCAGCAAGTATTTATTACTTAAGGGCACAAAGAAGTCATAATCGGGGTCTATCGAGATCTCAGTAACCATGAGGTATTAGAACGCTCGGTCAGCTCCAATCGAAAGACCTATTCCCACATTTTTATGAATAATTGTAAGAGCATCGACACTTAACCAGAAACGAAATAAATGAAGGTTAAAAATTAAACGCATAACGCCTGCCAAACTCGCAACCGTAACTTTTTTTCTTTTGCTATGAATTATTTTTCAGGCACTATAAAATAAATGTGTCGTTCGCTACAACTATAATACAAATCTACAATCTGAATGGTACATTATACTCTCCTTACCCCCTCGGTACGTGAAAAACTGTAAAACGTGCGCTGCCTGACGTAATTAATGAGTAAAATATAATTCTACATAAAATTTATCTGTCAAAACGTAATTCTGGTAGCGCAACCTGGAACTAGCTTGAAAGCATTTAGTGCCGAATATTCGACACAGTGCTATAAAAGGTAAAGTGCTACTGAATCGTGAAAAATTGATATCTTGACATAATAAACGTGTTTTATAAGGATTTAAGTGCATTTAAAAGTACTTCAAGAAGTACGGTCAACAAAAAAAAGAAAAGTTGATTACTAATACGTGTTTATCCTCTGATTAAAATACTCAGACATTGGCAAAATTACGATTTTGCGGACGAATTGAATTTATTACTTAACCCTCCGCATACCAGGTGGGGTCTAATAAACCCCAGGCGGTGAAAAATCGATATATTTTCAAAAATTTTCGTGCGCGAAATCTGAAGCTCTCAGTAGCTGGAGTTGCGACGTTCTTACACTGGCAAGTACCATTAGTTTAGTGGTGCGTGCGTTTTTTAGGGCTCTAGATGCGTTTTTGTTTAGAATTGTTGTTATTTGAGCATATACAAAATGCAATTATGGCGAACTAAAGAACTCCTACCTCAAGATTGAAGTAAAAATTTAAAGATGTATCATCGTTGTTAATTTTTTTTAAATTTAGTCAGTTTAATTACAGAAATTGGTAATTATCAATTCTTAGGGTGATTTCAAGTCTAAATTAGTAGTCAGAAGATGGCATTTTCGCTACCCTTTTTCAACAAACCATTTAATCTATTTCATTTTTTTTTTATAGTGCTACTCAGGTTATGTTCAATTTCAAAAATATGCAATAATAATTCAGTACCCCTATTCCTATCTGATTACAGCGACCATTTTGTTAGGGTATGTCAGACCCCACCTTGTATGGCATGTCACAAATTTTTACCTGGTATGCCGAGGGTTAAAGGAGAATACTTGCCGTATCATAAAGAAATGATTGATTAGGTTCTATTTTTTACTAGCAGATCCGACAGACGTCCTGTTTTCTTATATTTCATATAATATTCCGCTCAACTTTTTTAATTTTTTCTTTTATAAGAACCATCTCCTGACAATAATAAACACAACCAAAAAAGGATCATCCAAATCGGTCAAGCCGTTTTCAAGTTATAGCGTGACCACAAGAAATAGGGGTTCATTTTTATAATACCTAAAGATTTGCTCGGAGATCAAAACGCTCGAGTAATGTTTGATCTTAAACCACCGACTGCAGTGTCGGATATTCGGCACTAAATGCTTTCAAGCTAGAGTTCCAGGTGGCGCTGCCAGAATTACGTTTTGACAGATTCATTTTATGTAGAATTATATATTTTACTCATTTATTACCTCAGGCAGCGCAATAACCCATTTCAAAATCGGTGATGGTGGCGCTGCTGGAATTATGGACACTTAAAGGCCGGCCGGTTTGGTCGAGTGGTAGTGACGCTGCCGCTTGATCGACGGGCCCTGGGTTCGATTCCTAGTCGGGGTAAATGTTTGTGTGTCACAAGGGAAAACCTTGGTGTGGACCTTTGCGAGTGTAGCGTTTATTTAATTTTTCATTTTAAAGGTAAATGCAGGCATTTTAGACAGTCGTTTACTCGTGCGATCTCCGTAGCGGACATCCTTATGTTTTCGAAATGTTCTGAACTTCGTCTAATAGACTGAGGTCCCAGGGCCGCCAGACCTAAAGTGTAGGTAAAAGTAGTGCTGATATGTACTATTGATTTAAAAAAAAAACATGAATACCTGCTAGCCTGGGCCGACGGCCAATTTTCAGCTATCAGGCTGAAGTAAATACTTCCAAAAATTACTCGTCTTGAAGTCTGGGTGCTGATGTCTTATAGAATATAATTAATTAAATATAAAAATTAATAATAAACACTGTCAGACACTCCGTCGGCAGTAATTCCTGCCAGACGCTTTACAGCTCGCAAGTAAATTATGCGATGGTACCTACAATCTGAGCCGTGATTTTTTTATATGATGTTCAGGGAACTATACAATACTTTTTATAGTAACCAGACTTCAAGACAGGTGAGTAATTTTCAGAAGTACCTTCAGAACCTGATAGCTGAAAATTGGCCGTCGTCGGCCCAGGCTAGCAGGTATTCATACGTATATGTTAATAGTACATATTAGCACTACTATTTCCCACACTTTTGGTTAATGAGAAAGTGAGCAAGGTCTGGAGGCCCTGGGATCTTGGTCTATAAAATGTAGTATTGCAAGGAATTTTCGATAAATAAAACACCCAATAAGTACTTATTCTGGAGTACATAATTACGTTTATTTGATTGGTGTTGCACGTACCTACTGAGAATATCTTCACACATTAAATAAAATTATAAATTATTCTTATTAAATAAATACTGTAACAACTAGGGGATTGCATTACGTAAGCTTCAAAGCTACAGACAAGTCGCGACGTGGTCTAGTGGGAACTTTGTTGCTAAAGACGTGATTGGAATTTGTTAGTGCTACGCCTGAAGCTGCAGGGCAATCGCGCTAAAAAAAGTGGATTGAATCGCAATTGAAACGTAGCTGGGGAGCTACCACCTAAGCGAATCTGATGCTGGGTAAACGAATGAAACGTAGTCGATTGCTTCTTTATAAGGAGACCTTGATTAACGATATGAACCAAACACAGCAATGTACATCATTCCATACGTTCAATCAGCATCAGCTTCGCTTAGGTGGTAGCCCCCCAGCTGCGGTTCAATTGCGATTCAGTCCACTTTTTTTAGCGCGATTGCCCTGCTGATCGCGCTTTAAAATTGACTCTTGTGCGTACGGAAAACAAAAACGGTACCTGCAGTCAAGCTTAAATGTTCTCAGTATACAAACTAAATTTGATAGCACGTCAAAAATACGTCACGACTTGGTCGTATGAGGTCACAATTGGGATTTACAAAAATTGATAGCAACCGAGAAAACCCACATATTGTATGTAATCAGTAATGCAAGAATAACTTTGTCTCGTCTCTGAAAAACATTATAAAACATTTGGCACAGCTTGCTTGACTCTTTGTTCCAGTATAAGAAACATTTGGCAGAGACAAAGTTATTAAAATAATAAAAAATACACTGAAAACATTGGCGACTCGGCAAGCAAGGAGAAAGGTACTCATCTTGATACTTTAGTTAGTCTACAGACACAAGTTTGTAGAAATCAGAAATATAGATGTCGTGGGAAAAATCTGTTCTACATTGTCCAATCTTACTACAAGTTGTTATGTTTTCTCAATAAATTCCACTCATCTAAGATTTTTGACCAATTTCTTTGGTCTGACACTCATCCTTCCTATATCGGTGTTGTCAACATATTTGATGGGCATCCAATTTCTTGGACTTGTGGAATACCACCCTAACCTTACGACGCTTAAGATAAATTTTTTTCAAGATAAAAAAAATAAAAGAACATCGTGAATATTGACGAATAGGCACTGCTTATTTCTTTGAAGAAATTTCTGTAAGAAATTGTGTCGTCTCGTTCTTTGTATGTTTCTTTCTGTATGTATACTGTGTACAATAAACAGTAAATAAATGAACTGAGTTTGATCAAGATAGGTACGCACCTTCGTTTACCGAGTTACCAAGTGTTGTGGTTGTGAAATAGCAAAATAACAGTTTGCACAGCTTACGAAATAACATTTAGATACAAGAACTATTACTATTTACAAACAGAGTATTTAAATAATAAATAAAACAAAAATATTGCAAAATGAATACTGAAAACATTATTGTTAAAAATCTGTGAGTTTGTCTATACAAACAACTAGACCGTAACAAGAGTTGACGTCAAAATTAAATGTAACTGAAATAATTTCAACATTCGACCACATTCAAGAAAGTAGATAATTGCATTTCACGTTTGACTTACACCTTGACAAGAAGGAATTACCCCTTTATACTACAGTCTATCTCTTGTGTACTCCGAATGAGAAACAGGACTGTGCGTGTGCGCTAGGAAGAAGCACTCTGATTTGTACGCGAGCTACAGTAATGTTATAATTCTATTTAAACTGTTAATGTGCGATTCTGTTTGTACTTTTAAGGATTTTAATTGCTCTTGTCAAAATAATTAAGCCTTACCACAAAAAATAAGGTTAGAACTTACACAATGTTAGACATTGCTTATATAATTATATGTATGTGCATTATTGATGTAACAATTAAAGAAACTCACGATACAATGAAGAATTTTGAATTTGAATAATATATAACCGGCTTATATAACTTTTTCCATACAAAAAATTATATAAGCAATGCCTAAGTGGTGTTTTAATTTTTTGTGGTGAAGCAGCAAGAGTTTCATACCTTATCTGTCAGTTTGTGATAGGGATAGACTGATAGGCAAATCACGGTAAAACACATACACGTTCCGAATTTACAATAATACGTCACAGTTGCATTTAATTCAATTCCATATCTCAAAAGGTTGTAATATTTTTAGGCACTTATTGTAGTCCTGTCACGGTATAAGCCAAATGAGACAAGTCTTAAGAATCACCCGTATAAAATAAGGACTTCGAGGTTATTCTGCAAAATATAGCAGTCACCACAAAATTTTAAACAAAAAAGCAAAAGACATAGTGCACCCTTTTTGAAAATATTGTAATTATAAAAACTACTGACTATAAAAACGTATCACAGTCTGTAAACAAATAGACATTTTTTTAATTAATAACCGACTTTAGAGCCTCCTCCATCCTGATACAGCTAACATTTTCATAAGGAAATATTTTATATTGATTAAATAATCTGGTGTCTTCGTAAGTGGACCGGAGCCATATTACTTTTATTTTTTTTATTATAAAATTTTCTATAAAAATGCATAAAACCTGTTAGTCTTAATCTTTTGACAAAGAACATGGCACCCTTTCCCTACTCCTTATTACCTGACTTTTCATACATCCAAACATACTATGTAAGTTAAATATATGTTTATTAAATATTAAATAATCCCAAACTAAAATGCTACTGTATCAGGCCCTTACGACTAATAATTACACTTTACATCCATTTTTAAATATTAAAATAATATTTTTATACGTATTTTTCGAAATTATAGTTCGGTACACTTTATATGCATTGCTAAGTTATTACATAATAATATTTTGAATTTAGAGAACTAAAAAGTAGAAACGATAAATTTTCTGAGTCAAACTCTTCGCGATAATTATAACAAAAAAAACTAACAATTTTTAGGCTAACAAATGCAAATTACTAATTATTGTAGGATGAATAATGTCCTAAAGATACAGTAATAGATAACATCAATAACATTAAATTTCAAACGAATATATGATGAATATTGAATATGTAGGGTTAAACCCCAATAACGCTTAACTTTTACACGATAATTTAAAAGTACACAAGGAAAATCTTTAGTGTGGTACTTTGAGCGTGTAACTTTTATATTGACTATTTTACAGAGGAGTTTGCGTACTCCAATATGAGAAATCTTGATCTGTTGAAATTTAATGTACGGATGAAATACTTGCCTCGGAAGTAACTGCTATTACTTCCGAGAGAAGTAATTGTAAAATTTTAACGGTTTTCCGAGAGTGACTTTATGTAGTACGGTCGACCAATGGAAAGTAACCCGTTTTTTTTATAAATGGTACGTCTCTATCTCAAAGACAACGACATTCACTAATCCTTTCAACCTTACTGCTAGCTTATTCAATGGTCGACTGTATGTTATGATTATAAATTACGAGTAAATTATTATAACATAGAGATGTATGTAGATGTTACAATCTAAATTATATTTACTGTATCTAATTTTAATATTTATGTTACTTGAAGAAAATATAAGTTAGTTACAAAATGCATGTTACAGATATAACAAAAGAGAAAATATTGTATAATATGTTACGAAGGTACTTAACGCCACGTTTAAGAAAAAAGTGCCATTAAAGTCTGACCGATACACGAGATGAAGTGAGTTCATACTCGCCGCTCTTACCTAAGGCGCGGTACAACAGCTTAGGTAAGGATAGGTTACCTAAGCACTGCATTGATAACTGGCTGGCTGGTTACTGCATTGATAATTTAACTATGAGTGTGGCAACTCTATGAAATTATTAGTTAATCACCATTGCGAATTTTCAATTTAGATTTGTCATAGTTAATTAACATTATGGGCCTAAATCGCCTCAGTGGGAACCCATATACGTTCAATAAATAGTTAATAAAAATCATTGCATTAAACGTATAATTTACATATTATGTAATAAAGGCGGCAGTAAATACATTTGAATTTGTAAAATTGATGTTTACTGCATGAATTTAAATATTTTCCTATACTTAATACTTTCTTTCGCAAGCTAATTTGGCATTTTCCAGCTGAATTAAAAAAGGGTTCTATAAGTTAAGTTTAAGATCTAAATAAGATGTTTGAAACGTAATGTTACATTTTTAATAGGGATGTTGACAGTATTTGATTTTATGAATTAATCTATGTGAAACAAAAAAATAATGATAGAAATATATTAATATATTTCTAGCATTTATTGTTACAAGTTATTAGCATTTATATTATAGTAAGGACTAGCTATCTCGTTTTGTGGGGAGAGCTAGCTATCTCGTTTTTACCTACGCAAACAAATGGCGGTGACGTGACATGCCAGACAGTGCATCTCTTTTTCGTTTGATATTTTCTCCCTCTATTGAAATTTAATAGCTTGTAACTTTTTTATTTCTCAATAGTTTTCAAGAATTATTTCGGTTTTGGGTTTTGAATTCAGTTCCTTTTTAAGATGAACATTAAAAAAAAAATTAGTCAACATCCCTATTCAAGATGTTGTTTTAAAAATGTTGTAAGTACACGGAAAGCAAGGAAATTTTATACATACGGAATTGGCCAAGAGTTGGCGGCTACGTGTTCAGTAGGATAGTAAAACAAATGGAGGCCTGCACTTTTACGGTAAACTAGCTTTTCCCCGCGCTTCGCTCGCGCAAAGATCTCTTTTAGTCACCCATTTCATTCTTGACCCCTTAGTGAATAATTTTAAAAAAATCGCGAAACACATGTCCGTTTATTTGCTTCAAGGTGTATCTTGACGAAGTTTCGAGTCAAAATTTATATAAAAAAATGTTTTCTCAATACAAACTTGGAACCCCCATTTAACCGACTTAGGGGTTGAATTTCAAAAAATCCTTTCTTAGTGCTTGCTTGCGTTATAAAAGACACCTTTTTGTCAAATTTCAGCTTTCTAGGTCTAAGGGTTTAGATTGAGCGTTGATGAGTCAGTGAATCAGGACCTCCTCCAATTTTATACAGGGATTTAGGTATCTCTCTTTCAATCTCTCGGGTGGTTAATCAGTCCATGAAACTGAACAACTTTCCAAGGAACATAGGTAAAAATACGAAAAAAAAATTTTCGTTCCATACAAAATGCGCTATATGCTGATGAAGTTTGTATGGGAACTCAATATTTTTTTTTAGTATTTTGACCTATGTTCCTTGGGAAAGTTGTTCAGTTTCATGGACTGATTAACCACCCGAGAGGTTGAAAGAGAGATACCTAAAGCCATGTATATAAGGTCCTAATTTATTAGTCACTTTCCTTTTAACACGTTATTGTGTAGGTCAAAATATATCATTAGAGTCAAAAAACAAAAGCATAATATTAAATTTAAAAGGTCTTGAAAAATTATGTTATGATATTTTTTCATTACTATGTTGAATAAACCCATCCATTCAAACGTAAATAATAATGGCAGTAGTAGAGCGGGCGAGCGGGGAGTGGACGGCTATAATCGAAAGAGAACCATTCCTTTATCTTTAAATGGATTTTTATTTTTATTTTTTTTACAAAATTTAATTTTTAGATAATTAATTTTTATGTTGTTTTTTTGGAATACTATCAACCTATACAATAACGCCTTAGAAGGTAAGTGACTAATAAATTAGGACCTTATATAAGAAGATTGCACAGCGCCACTAGTGGTGAATCGCTATTCACCGTTACTGGAGTTACGTATTTATAGTTCCACTGAATTATTAATACGCAAGTCCAGTAACAGTGACTTGCGTGTTAATAATTCAGTGGAATCGGGTAAAATATGTAGTTACAAAATTACGATTTTTAAGAAGAGATATGTTTTTTTGAAATGTTATATAAAATTGAGCATGAGCAGTGTTTTTCAAGATTTTTTTTTCAAAACTGCAAAGGACTAATAAGGTGCCTGCTGCGAAATAAATAAATAAAAACAGTAAATTAAGCAGTTGGTAAGTCAAAACTGTGGATGAAATACGAAGGAATGAAAAAAAAAGTAGATAACCTATAGATTACGTAGAGAAATGGTATTACCAGTCGAAATCGAAAACGCGACCTGGGTCCTTTTGAAGAGACGCTTAATAGAACATCAGTAGAAAATGAAGTAAGAAGATCTTACAAGGCAACGAGGTCGCATATATCAGCCGTGGGCGGCACGGCGCTGGGTCTGAAGTACCCGGCCAGCGTGTCGTAGAGCGCGAGTCTGCCGGCGCGCGCGGCCCACGCGGCCGACGGCGGCTCCAGCGCGCAGTCCTCGCCCACGTCCCACGTGTCCACGCGAGGGGCTGCTACCTCCTCGAAGGGGAGCGGCGGCGATGGAGGACTCTCGTCCGCGCCTAGCACCTGAAATGAGATCATGCTGTTTCAAAAATCTGCTCGAACTCAACTTAAAGCGAGGTCATACAGAGGTTTGGAAGTCGCTATTTGACACCCCATTAAAGTTGCATTTATATGTATCAAATACATAAGACTCAATTTATGTAAATTTTTTTTTGGGTATTTATTTATTTCAAGCAACTAAGGGGCCACAAAAAACTATATGTTTAAAACACTAACAAAAAAACCGTATCCAGAATGAGAAATAGGACTAAGGTTATTACATTATTATATTACAGCCAATAACTTTGAACGTGTTTACCAAAGCTAAACCGCTCACGTTTCCATTGTATTCAGCCCAATAGAAACGTTGAATACAATAGAAACGTGAGCGATTTAGCTTTGGTAAATACGTTCAAACTTACGGTGATAGAACGCGACTCAGACTTTGATCTATACTTAAGTAGCAGTCTTTGTCATTTTGATAGTGAGAGAAAGAGACAACAAAACTTAAGTACAGATCAAGACTTAACTATCCTTCTGTAATACCTAAGTGCTAGAAAAAAGAAGAATATATATATATATATATATATATTCTTCTATATATATATATATATATATACTATATATATATATATATTCTATATATATATATATATATATATATTCTTCTTTTTTCTAGCACTTAGGTATTACAGAAGGATAGTTAAGTCTTGATCTGTACTTAAGTTTTGTTGTCTCTTATATTTTATAAGAAGAATATATATATATATATATATATATATATATATTCTTCTTATAAAATGTTATATATAAAATAAACATGAATTATAAAAATATACCATCATCACTACCCCTGATGGATGGCTTAATCAATGTATCTAATGAATAAATAAAATTAACACTTTCATAGCAAATATATAAACGAAAAAGAAAACAAGAAAACGTAATATGACATAGCGGCCGGCCTCGTCTCTTCCAGAGCAACCCAAACTTCAATTAAATTCATTCAGGCTGAGTAATACACCAACATACATACGAAAAGTAAGTAAAACAAGAGCAATTCGTCTACTTTCAGGTACTGTTTAGTTGAAACTCTATCCCGTTAACGAATGTAAACGAAAGACAGAGAGAGGATTCGCAATTGCGTACGTATACGTGCGAGAAGATGCGTACGTATGTACAATACGTGTGGGTTGCGAGCGACATGAAGCCATGAGAAACAAAAATGGCCGATCGCGCGATCATAAAAATGACATTGACACTTTTTTTTCTGCGGTGTCACAATTTACTAGTCTCAAATCTTTTTATCAAAATACAAGGTCAGGAACGTGGGATCTCCTTAGTAGTGAAAGAGGAAGTTCGGATGCCTCTATTGCCGCTACGGATTTTTAGACAATCTTAAACGACAAATGCAGCTGGCATTACAAGAAATGACATACACATCATAGACATTGTAGGCGTCAGAAAGGAAAAGTCGGTCCCAAAGAAAAGAAAAAGATTAGGAAGAAGAGTTGGCCTTAAAAATAAATAAAATTGATAAAAATTAGCTCTGTTTCGAAAACATAACATCTAGACAAATACGAAAACTAGACAATCATTATTTTTTCTAAAATCAATCTGTTAGGAAGTTCACAATCTTTCACAAGAAATTAACTGGGTTTAAAATGTCTTTTTTCAATCTATAAAGCATTTCATATATAGTATGGCATGGTCACAGTTGAAATCATAATTATAATAAAAAATAAAATAGGCATATATTGTGAAACATTTACTCTTATTCTTCTCTTTTATAAGGATTTAATTACCACTAACACGAAACCGAGTCGAATTGCGCTAAAATACTTTCCAATTTTATTTATTTTTAAGATGGTAAGGCCAACTCACATCTTCCATGACGCCATGTCGCAGAAACATTTGCCGGTGTGTCGCGCACTCGGCAGCGAGCTCGTCGTGGTGTTTCTGTATCCTTTTGAACGTTTCCAGTACGTATCGCTGAAAGTCCCTGATGTCAGCCGCGAGCAAAGCCACGGCGGGCGGATCCGTCGGCAGAGGCTTGTCTAATTCCCTCTCGAAAGCTGCGAATCTTGCGTACTGAGCTTGTGATTGCGCCTCAAAACTTTTCTGCAAGGCCTCCGCCTTCCGAGGGATCTGGTGCCGAATAATATACAGAATGAACTTTGTTTTTGCGTTTATAATACTGGGTGTGAGGAACAGCTTATCAAATAATTAAATGATGGAATCTACCCATAACAATTATTGGCTACAAATGAACCATTAAATGAACCGTAACGTTGAGTGAACGAGTTTTTGTTATTAACCTACTTTGGCGCTACGCAATGTACATACAGCTGCAGATACCTGACACCCCTACCGGATAAAGATGAAGTTGTCTATGAAAAAACATAAAATTTTAAAATCGTGATTAAGCGTAATTGTTTAGTTGACAAAACTATATTAATATACAAAATATCATTGAAATACCTAAAACATTTCGTGAAATAACTTCATTCTTAATTCATAGAGGGATTACGCAGCTGGCTGTACCACGCCGCCGTCAGAACGCAGGTTTTAGTGTTTTACGCTGTTATTATTGTTTTGCTATTGAATAATTGAGTGTTTAATTTTAAAGCAGTAAATATAAAGAAAGGTATTTTTCTATAAATTTAATATTAGATGCATTTTCTGTGGTGTGAATTTAAAGTCGGCCAAAACACTTACAGCATGCAGTGCGTGTGCGAGGTCGTGCCGGGGCTGTATGTAGTATACTTACAGCATGCAGTGCGTGTGCGAGGTCGTGCCGGGGCTGTATGTAGTATACTTACAGCATGCAGTGCGTGTGCGAGGTCGTGCCGGGGCTGTATGTAGTATACTTACAGCATGCAGTGCGTGTGCGAGGTCGTGCCGGGGCTGTATGTAGTATACTTACAGCATGCAGTGCGTGTGCGAGGTCGTGCCGGGGCTGTATGTAGTATACTTACAGCATGCAGTGCGTGTGCGAGGTCGTGCCGGGGCTGTATGTAGTATACTTACAGCATGCAGTGCGTGTGCGAGGTCGTGCCGGGGCTGTATGTAGTATACTTACAGCATGCAGTGCGTGTGCGAGGTCGTGCCGGGGCTGTATGTAGTATACTTACAGCATGCAGTGCGTGTGCGAGGTCGTGCCGGGGCTGTATGTAGTATACTTACAGCATGCAGTGCGTGTGCGAGGTCGTGCCGGGGCTGTATGTAGTATACTTACAGCATGCAGTGCGTGTGCGAGGTCGTGCCGGGGCTGTATGTAGTATACTTACAGCATGCAGTGCGTGTGCGAGGTCGTGCCGGGGCTGTATGTAGTATACTTACAGCATGCAGTGCGTGTGCGAGGTCGTGCCGGGGCTGTATGTAGTATACTTACAGCATGCAGTGCGTGTGCGAGGTCGTGCCGGGGCTGTATGTAGTATACTTACAGCATGCAGTGCGTGTGCGAGGTCGTGCCGGGGCTGTATGTAGTATACTTACAGCATGCAGTGCGTGTGCGAGGTCGTGCCGGGGCTGTATGTAGTATACTTACAGCATGCAGTGCGTGTGCGAGGTCGTGCCGGGGCTGTATGTAGTATACTTACAGCATGCAGTGCGTGTGCGAGGTCGTGCCGGGGCTGTATGTAGTATACTTACAGCATGCAGTGCGTGTGCGAGGTCGTGCCGGGGCTGTATGTAGTATACTTACAGCATGCAGTGCGTGTGCGAGGTCGTGCCGGGGCTGTATGTAGTATACTTACAGCATGCAGTGCGTGTGCGAGGTCGTGCCGGGGCTGTATGTAGTATACTTACAGCATGCAGTGCGTGTGCGAGGTCGTGCCGGGGCTGTATGTAGTATACTTACAGCATGCAGTGCGTGTGCGAGGTCGTGCCGGGGCTGTATGTAGTATACTTACAGCATGCAGTGCGTGTGCGAGGTCGTGCCGGGGCTGTATGTAGTATACTTACAGCATGCAGTGCGTGTGCGAGGTCGTGCCGGGGCTGTATGTAGTATACTTACAGCATGCAGTGCGTGTGCGAGGTCGTGCCGGGGCTGTATGTAGTATACTTACAGCATGCAGTGCGTGTGCGAGGTCGTGCCGGGGCTGTATGTAGTATACTTACAGCATGCAGTGCGTGTGCGAGGTCGTGCCGGGGCTGTATGTAGTATACTTACAGCATGCAGTGCGTGTGCGAGGTCGTGCCGGGGCTGTATGTAGTATACTTACAGCATGCAGTGCGTGTGCGAGGTCGTGCCGGGGCTGTCTGGTGGCCCGGCGCGCGTGCAGTGCGCGTGTGGCCCGCGGACACAGCCCGCGCCGCGCCCCCTCCCCGCCGCCCGCGCCCCCGCCTGCCTCCGCCCCGCTGCCCGCGAACAGAACTGTCGCTAGCTTTTGGAACCGAGTCACCTGAGAACAACATTAGCGACTGTAGAAACGTCAGCGACATACTTAAAGACACCAGTTGCCTTAGCATACGCAACGTAACTTTACTCTCATAACGTTGATTGCCTAGGAAAACATAACCTTAAAAATAAAAAGTAGAATGCATCTCTTTTGCACTCCACTGACGTTGATAAATAATCTTGAATTGCTAAAGGACGCATTTAGAAATTATCGCTGGGCCACACAGCGTCGTTCTGATACACGCACATCCACGTGCTATCTTTTAATACAAAAGGGAACTATTTTCCTTGTGTTGTACTTCAGAAAGTCTAGGCTCATTGGATAAGCCGGGATAGCAGATATAAATCTAGAATTTGTGCGTACTTCACTCAATTTGTGTGTTAACTATGTATTCATTGTATTATTACAAAAGCCGTAGCTTTAATAGGGATGACGGCTACATTTAAAAAATGGTATTCTGTTTAGTCCGTCCGTTAGACCGTTCAAAAATACGGGACACATATTTTTCGCTTGATCGAATGAATAAAAAAATACAAAGATAAAAAGCATCAAAGTTCTGGAGTAGGGGCTTGTGACGTCTCTTCTAAGTAAAAATTGTACCTAGGCGTGACGTCTCGCAAAACTTTAACGCAGAGGTTCCCAAACTTTTATTCTCATAGACCACTTTCAAGATTTTGCTGGTTCCGGTGGACCCCCTGCAGCTACATTTCTACCATATTCCTTTAACTCGACAAAAGAATTAAGGACTAGATCTAACTATGGAAATTTGCGTTGCGGCTGAGTTCCAACTACTTCTAATCACGAATTAAGAGTTTTCGATTCAAAAGTAAGAATTGATTGGTTTGTAAATTAATTGATTCTGCTGTGAGTGGATGTCAAGTAAAATTCCATCCAACTTTACTTTTTTGACATCTACTCACAGCACTTCCATCAATTATTTATCTTCCTAAAATGTAGGCTTGACTTTATAGGTGAAGTCAAGCCAATATTTTAGTTCATCACTATCGAAACCAGTTAAATTTTCGTGGACCCCGCTTACGAATTGTGAACCCCCATTTTTTCGTCAAGCCAAAGTAAACGCCAATTTTTTTGTCACGCCAAAATAGACCCCCATCGAGTCGCCCGCGGACCCCCGGGGGTCCACCTGGACCACTTTGGGAATAAGTGCTTTAACACATTGTATCGTCGTAATTTTTTGTTTATGAAAAAAAAATACGTGTCCAAAATATTTTGATAATCTAATTGACGGACTAAATAGTTTTTTTTAGTCGTCTAGCCTATTCTTCTACCTATGGATTGCGCTTCGATTTTGTCCGCGGCACAGGTGGCAGGCGCTAATTTGGATCGACTTGCAGAACTAATTATTTTCTATTTTTGCCTAAAATTACACGAAAATGTATTTTTTTTAGATACATTAAAGTATGATAAATTGACTTTTTAAACATGTAAACTTCTAACACGAGACTCTCATAAAAATAAAACCAATACATTATATTGAAAAAAATTTAATAAATAAAATTGATTGTCCTGACCTGACCCACTGACTCATCAACACCCAGCCCAAACCTTGGACCTAGTAAAACAAAGGCAAGGAATAAGGAAGGATTTTACGAAATTCACGCGCATACTCTACTAGTGTAAAAGTAACCAACAACTATAGTCCGTAAAA
Organism: Aproaerema taeniolella; assembly: GCA_949987775.1. Classification (NCBI taxonomy): domain Eukaryota; kingdom Metazoa; phylum Arthropoda; class Insecta; order Lepidoptera; family Gelechiidae; genus Aproaerema; species Aproaerema taeniolella. The sequence continues at coordinate 4,519,478 of OX465261.1, read as the reverse complement.
TATAGCTTGATCTCTGTGACATACATCACTAGTGTTGTGACACTTACGATATATCTAGTCGATAATTTTTGTCGATAAAACTCTTTAAAAACAGTACCATAGTCTGATAGGATTTAAATAAAAATGCATATTATTCGAATTAAAAGGATTTTATTTATTCAAAGGAGAACTTCCCAAGGTCATCCTCGCCACCATCAGTTGAGTCGGAGTCGCTGGAGTAGTCTTGCAGGTTTATTATGAAGTGTTCATTACAGATCGTGTCATGTTGGCAATCACGCTCCCAATCCTCTTGAATCGTTATAAACATAATAAATACGCGAATTCGGACCGGTGTGACTATTAAATTAAATATCTCTTGAAGGTCAAAAAACTCTTCTTCAAAACAAAGTACAAGATGCAATATCCAGTATCATATATTCTTATTTGAAATATTTTAATAAAAGTTATCGATTTATGTTTATCGATTGTCAATCACTATCATTTTTTTCGTCCTGTATGACCTTGTACGTGCGTAATCGTTACATTTATATAAAATTATATTTAGACCTCGTAGAACTTACGAGGTGTGTTTTAGGTGTGAATATCTATTTTTTTATATCAATAACGTATTGCATTTCAACTGCTATAAAACTGGCAGGTAAATAATAAAAATTAAGGTGTTAATAAATAAAATTGTAAAACTAACGCTTGTTCAAAGTTACTTTGTTGGTTTCGTTGACATCTGTCACAGAGATCAAGCTATATTAGGACAGTAAATTGAAAAAATATCACTCTTGACCAATAATTTTATTTGAGTAGAGCTTCAAAAAATTACAAACCTGTCTCGGATCATTATGATCAAGCGCCTCCCGAACATCCTTCCGTAAATAGTCCACAGCAGTGAGTTCATTTCCGGCTGCGCACAGCTCTCTGAAGCAAGCCTCCCTGAGCGCCGCGCGAGCTATGCGGAACACTTTGTCGATCGACGGCCGAGCCAGTTGCAAGGCCCACAGGTCGTCGAGACGAAGCCGCGGGCTGCTTTGGATGCCTGGGTTCCCACCGAATAGGTAGTGGATCTGGTAGTGAGAAAAATTATATTGGAAAAAAAAACAACGATGAATTGGAATGGAGTAAATGTTGAGGGTTATTATTTTAAACTTGCTTGTCTATTTAAATCGGTTATAAAGTAAGATTTTTTTATCAGCCCATGTAGTCCCCACCGAGGGCCTCTCCAACACGATTTAGGCCATAGTCCAACACGCTGGCCCAATGCGTGAATATTTAAAATTAAAAAAAAACGTGGAATCTAAGAAAAAATGCATTCACAAACTTAAGGCGACTACAGCACCTAAATTACGATTTTATGATGCGTAGATAAGCATGACGCACTGCATTAAATCGAAGAAAAAAAATACTACGGTAATATTCAGGACATAAACTAGATAAGTAGTTTGCTGAAAACATGATTCAGCACTTTTGGTTCGATAGAAAAAGCTCACAAAGTCACCTCTATATACCCAATATTGTGTATCTTTTAAGCTGTAAAAACGATAGTAAAATGCACACAGGAACTTGAATTTGCTATCAAAATGTTCGTGATTGAATACTCTCGATAAGTATAGTTAATGCATTTTTCGATTTAAGCTGTTACCTTTCCATAAATCTCATTTTTCTAACTTTCGAACATGTTTTTACGCACGCGCGCTTTCATAGTCCGTAAACTTCGTGTATCGACACTGTTCGCACTGCCGGCCCACGCCTGTTGAGAGACGGAGATGGCACTATTCCTATGTGTGCTGCCTTTATCGGGTGCTGTAGTCGCCTTAATAAATCGTCGACTACAAATTCAAATAGTTTATTTCGGAAATCTTAACATTTTAATAATGTCTTTCTTTACAGTAAAGATATCCCATATAATCACGCCTACATCCCTTTCGGGGTGGGCAGAACGTCAATTGGTTCCGGAACCAATAATCTCCTCACGAAACTGCAATTCTTAAAAAAGTTTTCGACTTGCGTACTTTTAGGGTAATCAGCTTATCGCTCAATTTGTTGTTGTTTTTCATATTTCGATCTATGTTCAGTTTAGTGGACTAATTCACTCTCTAATTTTAAAATTTTTCTTCTTATCGTGTAGATATAGTCAAGTGTGTGGCGAACTCGGCTAACCCTGGTGTCAAGAGTTTTCAAACCGCACAATGGCATCAATCGACAACAGCCGGGACCGACAGCTTAACGTGGCCTCCGAAGCACGGAAATGCTCGCGATAAATTGCCACTTCGGTAACCCATCAGGTTCCCTGCCTCTGTGTACGTTGCTTAACCTCACTGATCGGTTGAAATCAGCGAGCGCCACTGGGCTACGAGCGCTTAATTAATTTAAAGCCAAGATTTTAATTAGAAAGTATACCTGTACGGTTCAACACCATACATTTAAAACTTAAATAACTCACGTGCGCAGTGTGTTCGCGCGTACGAATTGTCCCTCATTTACACTTAGCCGAACGCAGCATTTTTCTATTCTTACAAAATAAAGACAGAGTGCATTTTTAACTTGGAGTAAGAGGTCGCCGTCCTACATTTTGTACGTTTATAACAATAAACACATTTATAACTCCGCCCGCGTCCTAATTTTTTTTAAATAAAAAGTATTCTATAAACCTCACGGAGCCCGAGACCTTTCCAACGAATGCAAAACCGTAGGAATCGGTTCGTGCGTTCTGGAGTTATAGCGTCAGGAAGGAAAACCAGACTTATTTTTATATAGTAGACTACTAGCTGTCCCGGCGAACGTCGTAATGCATTTTTCCATATTTTCTTACCTTTTAAACCTTCCTTGGACTTCCACGAATATTTCAAGACTAAAATTAGCCAAATCGGTTCAGCCGTTCTCGGTTTTAGCGAGACTAACGAACAGCAATTCATTTATATATATATATATATATATATAGAAGATATAACATTAACACTTGCACACACAACACGCACACTTACATACACTCTACTCTTCACTAACTCTTCACACACAAAATTAGATACCGCACAGATGCAGTCGCTCATTACATTTGTAATCAGATTTCTGACAGAATATCAGCGCTGTGTTTTAGTTTTAGCTGAATAAAGTTTTTCTATTTTATTTTAAATTAATTTACGGTTGTGATCGACTTTCTCCTGCGCTGTCACCAAGATCAACATTCAACCAACTTAACTTCAACTTATTATTTTTTATTTTTAAATAACTATTTATTTTACTTTATTTTTATTTGACAAATTTATTAATTTTCTCATATAATTATTATTATTATTGATACAAATAAACATATTAAATAACATTTTAAACATTTCGAAATGTAACGAATAATGAATGAACAAAATAAATTTTATTTAAGTGAAATGTAATGATGAATGTTTAGCTTGAAATAAATGATTTTGATTTGATTTGATTAACTTCAATCATTAATATGTACTAAACCGTACAATACCTTTTTAAGGGGATCGTAGACGAGTTGGTGCGCGAACCGAGGCCGCGGCTCGCTGGGCGACACGGCGTCGTTCCGGTACACGCACGTCCACGTCATGCGCTTCAGAGAGAACACCCACAGCGTGTTGTATACGCGCTTGTCTTTCTCTTTGCTCATACCCTGACGAATAAACGAATAATTTAGGGCTTCACATAACCTGTTCTCCGAATCCCTTGCTTTAAACCTCACGTAGTCTATCGGGGGCGAATATCACGTGACCAGGTTTCGAGATACAGCCCCAAAAATAATATCTGGCGTGCCATTTCTAATTAAGTATTTTTAAAACGCTTACCCGTGAGGGTAAGCTTGAGGGATATTCACAAATATAAGGGATAAAACGCGTGAGGGATATTCACAAATATTTTTAGGGAAAGAAAATCGGCGCGAATGGGTCTTGAACCCACGACCACAGGACTAGATTTCCTGGTGCTCTAACCAGCTGAGCTATCGTGCCTTCAAATCCAGCAGCGAAAAATTTCTCACTCCTTTACTAAGCACGTTATGTCGTGCGTGTAGGTTAGCGCAATCTGTGTCTCATACGGAGAACTACAGACTCATACCAGTTGTTGCAAAGTAGATTATGACAAGGGCGAAACCCATTATAGGTTAAAAATTATTCATGCCCGTACCCCACAGGGTACGCTTACCACATGCTCTGCCCACAGTGCGTTACACACGTGCCATCTTTGATCAACAATACACCAACTAGCTAGATGCGCACAACTAGCTAAATTTTATGGCAACTTATATGCTGTCCGCGTAAATAAGTTTTAAAACAGTTATAATTAACAACCAAAGCTCGTTGTAAAAAAATAAAAATAAAAAACAAAATAAGACACGCTCAAATTTCACGCCCACAAGTTTACGCTCACGTTTCAAGTGTGGTGGTATTTAACACGACGTTTTTATTGGTGTATTGTTAATTATAGCGTGCCATACATACATTCATATGTAATAGTCAAAGGTCGATATACAGTTTCTTTCCGGAATGTCTGGTTTATCCTAGATTTTATTACGTTAGGTTAGCTTGAGGATTGACTAGTCAAACCTAGAAGCGCCGGAGATTCCAGGTTTTGACTATAACACATAGGACACATGTACTTTTAACTTACCGAGAGTACAAACATCTCGTCGGTGTCAGGGTCGAGCGTGGCGCGCTGCGTGAAGCCAGCAGCGGGCGGGGTGGTGGCGGGGTGGTTACATAATGCACCACAGCGGCCGTCCGCTACGTCCCACCACCACAAGTCTAATAGGTGCTCCTTGTTACGCTGGCCCGCGAATATGTACAGTTTTCTTTGCACCTGAGACACAGAAACTCATTTTTGTTTAGAAAATTCTGATAAAACCGAAAGAATCACGGCTCGTGTTAGGTCCAGATGATAAATTCAGTTGTCAATTACTAGTTTTGAACATATTATAACGGGAACTTATATTATTTCCAAAAGATATGGAAGAGAAGATAAAAAGAGTGCAAACTAAATTAACGGATAGATTTTCTGCGAAAGAATTGAGACAATCATAATGTTTTATTACGCCTACACATAGTCCAAGACACGGATGGCCAAGACCTACTTTCTACAGGACTTTCGGTAAATCTCTTTCAACCTCTCGGGTGGTTAGACACTCCATGAAACTGAACAGCTTTCCCCCAATAATAGGTCAAAATACGAAAAAAAAATTTACCTAATGCCCTGTATTTTCCCGCCAGCAAGAATTAATGAAACAACATATCAATGATCGTAGCCCAGTGAGGCTAAGCAATATACACAGAGGCATAACAATTTATCACGAGCGTTTCCGCGCTTCGGAGGGCACGTTAAGCCGGTCCCGGCTGGTGTCGATTGACTACAGTCGTTAAAACCAAGTCAAAAGCCATTTGGCGGTTGGAAAATTCTGACACTAGGATTAGCCAAGTTCGCCACACACTTGACTATACCTACACGATAAGAAGAAGAAGATATAATTGAATGTAGTTCTTACTGGATGGAAGAGCATGGAGTGTGAGACGCGCGGCTGCGGCGCGTCGAGCTCGTGTTTATCACCGAGGAGCAGCTGCCACGTGTTGGTCTGTATGTAGTACGCGTACAGCCCGGAGTACTGCGGGCTTACCACCTCCTCTCTGTCAACAAGTGGCACTTTGTAGCAGGCATGGACCTAATACTACTATAGCAGGACTAGGGAATCCAATCCCGCATCAAAATCGTGCTCCCGCACGCCTGCGGGATTGAGGACATCAATCCCGCGGGATTTGCGGGATTAAGATTTTTTAATATTTTATTTATTTTATTTTTCACTCGTTTTACTTAGTATGATAACTTTTACAACAAAAATAATTGTACCTTGGTATCGTACCTTTTCAAATAACAATTAAGACACAAATGACACAATAACTTTCACATATGCGTGTATTTTTTTAAATTTTTTATTAATACTTTATTATTATTTTTATTGGGTTAACTGCAAGAAATACCCTTGTGGGATAAGTCCGCCTTTATGCTGTTTTTATTATACTGTGCCTTGTATAACTTACGATCATGTACAATAAATAATAAAAAAATACCTTACATCGCTAAATAATCGTTAAAAAATATCTAATATGAAAAGTAATTATAAGTATTTTTTTTCGAAAGTTAAAAGTAGCTAACTGAAACGGGTACTTTATACGACCACCATTTTGGCGCGATTAGTGTAACAGTTCACGACTATTTTGTGGATTTTAATATATTTTGACTAGTTTCAACGAATTTATCATTGAACAACATTCCCCAACCAATATACAAGTATTCATTTATTTTGAGTAATTTTGTTGTCATGAACTTTGACGTCATATTGACTCTTACCAATAGCAACGTGTTTCGGATATTTAAATTTTCCGCAGTTTTGAAAAAATCATTTCAGACTCAAAAATAATTTATAATCAAAAATATTCAATTTTTGTGAAATTATTTTAAAAAATGACTCGTATCTGAATTACATGTATATTGTTCGATTGTTCTGTTTCAATACCTAAAGGATTCACACAATACAAAATAGAAATTCAAACTATATTTAGCTGTAAAATAAAGACTGAAAACAACATTAATTTCTTAAAAAACGCCAGTCTAATAAATAATCAGAGCATCGTCTGAGCCCATTTTACAAACATCCAACAAAAAAAAACATCCAACGCGGAATCCCGCACAACTAATCCTGCATTTTCGATCCCGCAAAAATGGTGCGGGATCCCGCGTTTGCGGGATTGGATTCCCTAAGCAAGACATTAGCCACATTACATTAGACCACGACATTAGACCACGTGTTGGTCTGTATGTAGTACGCGTACAGCCCGGAGTACTGCGGGCTTACCACCTCCTCTCTGTCAACGAGTGTCACTTTGTAGCAGCTACTTTTACCTACGTATGCTCACGCCTTAAATCCCTATTGGGGCAGGCAGAGCATCAGTGGTTTTAAAACCACTCTTGCGTGAGAGGTTGTCAGCCTTTCGCCCAGAATACTATAGCAAAATCACGTCGACCCATCATCTCGTTTTGACCTGAAGAAAGGACAAACAAACTAACTCTTCATAATTTATAATACTAATGATGATGTTTTGAATCTTGTATGTATTTTGATCTGTTTGCATTAGATAGGGAGATCTAAATACAGTATTTTTACAGAAGTATTTCTATACTTCGCGTCAGATAGAACGGCGGAAAGTGGCTAATTACGCTATAAAATAGTAAGCACGATTCTAGTTTACCATTTTAATACAGCACAATGCAAATCTAATTTGGTAGGATTTTACCGTTCGTATTACCCAGCCAAGTTAAATGAAACCTTTGCGATAGTTAAATACAAGCGTATTACAAACTTATATTTCAAAGCGTACCAGCCACGCTTTGACATAAACTCATTTACTCTTCACACATAAATGGATACACTCACAGACGTATGTTTTATGCGGTCGCTATGACGAGGCTCAAGTAAAGGTAATGGCAGAACCTACTGCTGTTGCATGAACGCTGAGTCAGCGCCTATTTCAATGACATTGAATTAAATAGTTTTAATAATGTTTATTAATAAAATAGATTAAGTTTATGTCATTTAAATAAAGTTTCTTTCTTTCCACTTTATTTCGTAAAATCATGCTGTAGAACCATTATACCTAGAACCCGTGTAAATTATTATAGAATGTTTTGTTTTGGATTTTAAAAAAAATTGATGATAAAAAACATTTGCATGCTTATATGTAAGCTGAAAACACTGCACCTAATATTGTTTATGATCTATTTTATACTGTTTTCTTGCAAATAAATACTTCTTATTCTTACTTTCCGCCTTACTATGTGACGCAGAGTATATCTATCTATCGCAAAACTGGGGAACTAATGGGGAACTTTCCATAAAATTTGACATTTTTATAATTAATCTCTGTAACTTACGTATTAGCCGGTAGCACCCTTCCCCCGAACACGTATATGGTGTGCGCGTCGACGTCGATACACATCTGGTGGTCGAACACGAGCCGCGGGCCGCCCGCCGCCGCCGTGTCCGCGCACACTAGAGACCACTCCTGAGTCACCACGTCGAACATGTATAGGTCGCTCTGGGGACCGACGACAATGTTTTAACATTGTTTCGAAATCTTACTGCAAAAACTTTTTCTCACATCACAAAATCAACCCTTTTCGGAATCAGATATCCAAATCTCTGCGAATTGAGTTAAAAGAACTAATGTTATTCACTACTTTGACTTAAGTCACTTTAGTCAAAATAGGTTACATTTTAGTCAATAAAGTCACTTTAGTCAACAATAGCTTACATTTCATATAACATCTAGGATGATTCGTAAAATAAGTCAAGTAGTGAATTAGATTAGTCATTTTAACTCTACGCAGTTCGAAAGTACAATTTCATTAACATTACAATATACGCAAAAGTATACGCAACATACACGCACAAGCTTATTCACACTTTTTTTTATCTAGCCTACAAGATCCCACAGCTGGGCAAAGGCCTCCCCCGCATCCTTCCATTTCTTGCGATCTTGTGCAAGTTCCGGCCATCTGGAATAGTAAGCATCCAAATCGTCACGCCATCTCTTTTTGGGTCTGCCCCGGCGTCTATGGCCATCCTGTGGCACCCAGTGTGTACCGCTCCGTGCCCACCGCTCCTCGTGCATGCGACTCACGTGCCCAGCCCAGCCCCACTTTAATCTAGATGATTTGTCCCCTACGTCCGTTACTGCGGTTTTGGCTCGTAGGTCGGTGTTTCTGACTTTATCTATCAATCGGACTTCACACTTACAATACAATATTAGTTATTGTACACACGGCAGCACATCAGGCTTTACATATTGACCTTGACGTCGCTCTTATCTCTCTCGTAATAGCGCTGGCTTTCGCACACAGGAAATAACATACAATAGTAAACAGTAATATAAGCAGTGAATAGGAAGAAGAAGCAGAATATACACAAAAAGACGGCCTTACTGCTTAACACACATTCACATTAGATAGTAACTGCTGTAAGTTATCGAAATACTGTCCCTGGGTATACAACCTCCGAGCGCTGTGCTAGCTGTTTCAATACTGAACGACCATAGGTCAACCAGGTGTTATACGCATACGCATATCGTATACGCACAAGTATACACGCACGCTTACTTAAAACTAACGCTTGCTATGTCCACCCACATTCATCCTCAATAAAAAAATATTTATAAGCAACCTAATGCATGTAACCTAATGTGTTGTGTCTGGAATAAAGTTATACAGGATGTAGGAACAGCTTAGCAAATACTTAAATGTGGAACCTACCCATTACTGTGATTGTCTACAAGTAATTTTTCTTTCCCGCAAACGTCAAGTTAATAGTTAGTGCGCATAGCCCACATGCCGCGACACTGTTACAATGCGACGTACATTGCTGGTTTTCGGGTTTAACACGGTTATTATGTTTTTTAAACTAGTTCAGACAGTTTTTCTTTTTATTTTGTATATCTTCTAATTAAAATAAAATAAATAAACATTACACACTCAAAGGCTTACACTAAGGTCTTCCCTTCTATCGTGGGTTCCTTGGAACATACATAGAGACAGACACAAACACCCATGGGCCGAGAACAAACATCTGCTGTTTACATAAACGTTTACCCCGATTAATTATTTAAATTTAATAATTAATTTAAATGTAATGAAAAAAATATGAAAAATTAGAAAAATTCAAAGGAAAACTCCACTGAAATGATTTTCTGAATTCAGAGTTTTAGTTTTTGCTTAGCCATCATTACATATTTCTTACATTCATATTAGCGGGTATCCTCTGCACATTATCTAGATACCGCCCCAGGGTATACAGCCTCCGATGCACAGGGTCGAAGACCATCTTGTGACAGGAGCGCGGCGAGGGCCCGCCGACCTGCTGGCTGTGTCTGCATAGCAGCGTCCAGCGTTCAGTCTCGGTGCTGAACGACCACAGGTCATCCAGGTCTTCTGTGCCGTTCCAACCGCCGAAGAGGTAGAGTGTGCCTTTAAAATTATAAACATTGCATTACATACGCTCACGCCTGTCATCCCTTACGGGTAGGCAGAGCATCAGTGGTTCAGAACCACTTGATGCCACGTTTGACATAATTTCTCAGGGTTATTCGATGCAAAATGATGTAAAGTGTGGTGAGATGTTGTGGGCAAAAGCCCAAAATATTACTGACTTTTACAGTCTTACCAGTGGTGACTATACACGAGTGTTGTGTTACCAGTGGTGACTATACACGAGTGTTGTATTGTGTTACCGGTGGTGACTATACACGAGTGTAGTTACCGGTGGTGGTGTCGACGACGAGCTGGTGTCCGCCGCGCGGGCCCGGCTTGCCGCAGTGTTGTTACAGTGGTGACTATACACGAGTGTTGTATTGTGTTACCGGTGGTGACTATACACGAGTGTAGTTACCGGTGGTGGTGTCGACGACGAGCTGGTGTCCGCCGCGCGGGCCCGGCTTGCCGCAGTGTTGTTACAGTGGTGACTATACACGAGTGTTGTATTGTGTTACCGGTGGTGACTATACACGAGTGTAGTTACCGGTGGTGGTGTCGACGACGAGCTGGTGTCCGCCGCGCGGGCCCGGCTTGCCGCAGTGTTGTTACAGTGGTGACTATACACGAGTGTTGTATTGTGTTACCGGTGGTGACTATACACGAGTGTAGTTACCGGTGGTGGTGTCGACGACGAGCTGGTGTCCGCCGCGCGGGCCCGGCTTGCCGCAGTGTTGTTACAGTGGTGACTATACACGAGTGTTGTATTGTGTTACCGGTGGTGACTATACACGAGTGTAGTTACCGGTGGTGGTGTCGACGACGAGCTGGTGTCCGCCGCGCGGGCCCGGCTTGCCGCAGTGTTGTTACAGTGGTGACTATACACGAGTGTTGTATTGTGTTACCGGTGGTGACTATACACGAGTGTAGTTACCGGTGGTGGTGTCGACGACGAGCTGGTGTCCGCCGCGCGGGCCCGGCTTGCCGCAGTGTTGTTACAGTGGTGACTATACACGAGTGTTGTATTGTGTTACCGGTGGTGACTATACACGAGTGTAGTTACCGGTGGTGGTGTCGACGACGAGCTGGTGTCCGCCGCGCGGGCCCGGCTTGCCGCAGTGTTGTTACAGTGGTGACTATACACGAGTGTTGTATTGTGTTACCGGTGGTGACTATACACGAGTGTAGTTACCGGTGGTGGTGTCGACGACGAGCTGGTGTCCGCCGCGCGGGCCCGGCTTGCCGCAGTGTTGTTACAGTGGTGACTATACACGAGTGTTGTATTGTGTTACCGGTGGTGACTATACACGAGTGTAGTTACCGGTGGTAGTGTCGACGACGAGCTGGTGTCCGCCGCGCGGGCCCGGCTTGCCGCAGTGTTGTTACAGTGGTGACTATACACGAGTGTTGTATTGTGTTACCGGTGGTGACTATACACGAGTGTAGTTACCGGTGGTGGTGTCGACGACGAGCTGGTGTCCGCCGCGCGGGCCCGGCTTGCCGCAGCACGTGCTGAGGCGACTATACACGAGTGTTGTATTGCGTTACGGTGGTGACTATACACGAGTGTAGTTACCGGTGGTGGTGTCGACGACGAGCTGGTGTCCGCCGCGCGGGCCCGGCTTGCCGCAGTGTTGTTACAGTGGTGACTATACACGAGTGTTGTATTGTGTTACCGGTGGTGACTATACACGAGTGTAGTTACCGGTGGTGGTGTCGACGACGAGCTGGTGTCCGCCGCGCGGGCCCGGCTTGCCGCAGTGTTGTTACAGTGGTGACTATACACGAGTGTTGTATTGTGTTACCGGTGGTGACTATACACGAGTGTAGTTACCGGTGGTGGTGTCGACGACGAGCTGGTGTCCGCCGCGCGGGCCCGGCTTGCCGCAGTGTTGTTACAGTGGTGACTATACACGAGTGTTGTATTGTGTTACCGGTGGTGACTATACACGAGTGTAGTTACCGGTGGTGGTGTCGACGACGAGCTGGTGTCCGCCGCGCGGGCCCGGCTTGCCGCAGTGTTGTTACAGTGGTGACTATACACGAGTGTTGTATTGTGTTACCGGTGGTGACTATACACGAGTGTAGTTACCGGTGGTGGTGTCGACGACGAGCTGGTGTCCGCCGCGCGGGCCCGGCTTGCCGCAGTGTTGTTACAGTGGTGACTATACACGAGTGTTGTATTGTGTTACCGGTGGTGACTATACACGAGTGTAGTTACCGGTGGTGGTGTCGACGACGAGCTGGTGTCCGCCGCGCGGGCCCGGCTTGCCGCAGTGTTGTTACAGTGGTGACTATACACGAGTGTTGTATTGTGTTACCGGTGGTGACTATACACGAGTGTAGTTACCGGTGGTGGTGTCGACGACGAGCTGGTGTCCGCCGCGCGGGCCCGGCTTGCCGCAGTGTTGTTACAGTGGTGACTATACACGAGTGTTGTATTGTGTTACCGGTGGTGACTATACACGAGTGTAGTTACCGGTGGTGGTGTCGACGACGAGCTGGTGTCCGCCGCGCGGGCCCGGCTTGCCGCAGTGTTGTTACAGTGGTGACTATACACGAGTGTTGTATTGTGTTACCGGTGGTGACTATACACGAGTGTAGTTACCGGTGGTGGTGTCGACGACGAGCTGGTGTCCGCCGCGCGGGCCCGGCTTGCCGCAGTGTTGTTACAGTGGTGACTATACACGAGTGTTGTATTGTGTTACCGGTGGTGACTATACACGAGTGTAGTTACCGGTGGTGGTGTCGACGACGAGCTGGTGTCCGCCGCGCGGGCCCGGCTTGCCGCAGTGTTGTTACAGTGGTGACTATACACGAGTGTTGTATTGTGTTACCGGTGGTGACTATACACGAGTGTAGTTACCGGTGGTGGTGTCGACGACGAGCTGGTGTCCGCCGCGCGGGCCCGGCTTGCCGCAGTGTTGTTACAGTGGTGACTATACACGAGTGTTGTATTGTGTTACCGGTGGTGACTATACACGAGTGTAGTTACCGGTGGTGGTGTCGACGACGAGCTGGTGTCCGCCGCGCGGGCCCGGCTTGCCGCAGTGTTGTTACAGTGGTGACTATACACGAGTGTTGTATTGTGTTACCGGTGGTGACTATACACGAGTGTAGTTACCGGTGGTGGTGTCGACGACGAGCTGGTGTCCGCCGCGCGGCCCGGCTTGCCGCAGTGTTGTTACAGTGGTGACTATACACGAGTGTTGTATTGTGTTACCGGTGGTGACTATACACGAGTGTAGTTACCGGTGGTGGTGTCGACGACGAGCTGGTGTCCGCCGCGCGGGCCCGGCTTGCCGCAGTGTTGTTACAGTGGTGACTATACACGAGTGTTGTATTGTGTTACCGGTGGTGACTATACACGAGTGTAGTTACCGGTGGTGGTGTCGACGACGAGCTGGTGTCCGCCGCGCGGGCCCGGCTTGCCGCAGTGTTGTTACAGTGGTGACTATACACGAGTGTTGTATTGTGTTACCGGTGGTGACTATACACGAGTGTAGTTACCGGTGGTGGTGTCGACGACGAGCTGGTGTCCGCCGCGCGGGCCCGGCTTGCCGCAGTGTTGTTACAGTGGTGACTATACACGAGTGTTGTATTGTGTTACCGGTGGTGACTATACACGAGTGTAGTTACCGGTGGTGGTGTCGACGACGAGCTGGTGTCCGCCGCGCGGGCCCGGCTTGCCGCAGTGTTGTTACAGTGGTGACTATACACGAGTGTTGTATTGTGTTACCGGTGGTGACTATACACGAGTGTAGTTACCGGTGGTGGTGTCGACGACGAGCTGGTGTCCGCCGCGCGGGCCCGGCTTGCCGCAGTGTTGTTACAGTGGTGACTATACACGAGTGTTGTATTGTGTTACCGGTGGTGACTATACACGAGTGTAGTTACCGGTGGTGGTGTCGACGACGAGCTGGTGTCCGCCGCGCGGGCCCGGCTTGCCGCAGTGTTGTTACAGTGGTGACTATACACGAGTGTTGTATTGTGTTACCGGTGGTGACTATACACGAGTGTAGTTACCGGTGGTGGTGTCGACGACGAGCTGGTGTCCGCCGCGCGGGCCCGGCTTGCCGCAGTGTTGTTACAGTGGTGACTATACACGAGTGTTGTATTGTGTTACCGGTGGTGACTATACACGAGTGTAGTTACCGGTGGTGGTGTCGACGACGAGCTGGTGTCCGCCGCGCGGGCCCGGCTTGCCGCAGTGTTGTTACAGTGGTGACTATACACGAGTGTTGTATTGTGTTACCGGTGGTGACTATACACGAGTGTAGTTACCGGTGGTGGTGTCGACGACGAGCTGGTGTCCGCCGCGCGGGCCCGGCTTGCCGCAGTGTTGTTACAGTGGTGACTATACACGAGTGTTGTATTGTGTTACCGGTGGTGACTATACACGAGTGTAGTTACCGGTGGTGGTGTCGACGACGAGCTGGTGTCCGCCGCGCGGGCCCGGCTTGCCGCAGCACGTGCTGAGGCCGCTCGCCTCGGCCGGCACGTCCGCGCCGCACGGTGATATATCCTAGTAAACAACATTCACATACATACATAATACGCCTATAATCCCTAACGGGGTAGGCAGAGCGTAAGTGGTTCTAGCGAACTACTTGATGCCACGTTTGACACAAATTGTGAGGGTTATCAGATGGAACAAGTTGTAAAATGGTGAGAGGTGGTCAGCCATAAACAACATTCATATTGTAATAATCGTTAATTTATAGCAACATTAGTTTTCCGCCTGGAATTTCGTAGCCGTCGTTATGTAGCCTTTTCAAATAATACTTATTTTAGTCCTTTTTCGCCTGAAAAACAGTTCATTCTAGATACAGTGTAATTTTTTATTCTAGTTCAGGCATTTGCGTTATCACTTTTTTCAATACAGTTGCTCGAAAAATAAACATTGTATGGCTATAAAAATAAACAGAAAGTAGCTTATTGTAGCACTAGTGCTTCTTACTTTGTAGTTTTTTCTTAATTTTCACTAGTCAAATTAAAAATTTTACCAGCAAGGAGGTTACAAAAAGGCACCATTTCCGTAAATTTTGTATTATCTAAATTGTGAAACAAATTGATATGACTTCGTCTTGAGAGGACCACGTGAGGACAGTGATATTACGGAATTTTAAACACGGCGAAACCCGCGCAAGATTGTCTTCTTCCTGCAAACTCCCGTGAAAAATAGGTATTTGATTGCTTATTTTGTTTTTTATTTATGACTTTTCTCACAAATGTATTAAAAAACGTAGTGTGACACGCGGGTGTAAAAGTAATTGTAAATCGTGACAATAGTGAGCCCTCGCCTGCGGCTCGTGCTCACATACGTCAACTCGTTTACAATAACCTCCTTCACACCCTAGTATTACAATATACTATTATTTCAGTATATGTAATGTAGTCTCTAATTTTAATACTGTCTTAAGCATATAAATTTTATTATTATTATTATGACCATAATCGCGGGCAAAGAAGTCCCGGACTTTTGGAAGGCATTACTATGTGCTATTCCAGACCATAGTCTAACTCTGTGCCAAATTTCATCCATGTCCGTTAGATGTTATGGCGTGATTGAATTTAAAAAACAGGCCAAGTGCGGGTCCGACTCGCGCACAAAAAGTTCCATACCATTATCTATAAAAACGGCAAAAAAATTATGTCAGTTATATGGGAGTCCCCTTAAATATTTATTTTATTCTGTTTTTTTAGTATTTCTTGTGCAACAGAAATACATCATCTGTGAAAATTCTAACTATCAGGGTTCATGAGATACAGCCTGGTGATAGACGGATCAGCGGAGTCCTAGCAATAGGGTCCCGTTTTAGCCTTTGGGTACGGAATCTTAAAAACTAGCATATCAGACATACCGCCGGCGCATAATCATCGGTGTGTGGTAGTGCCGTGCGTCGCGGCGGCGGCGGCGCGCAGTCACAGCACAACACAGCCTCCACTTGGGACGAACAGGCCGACATCTGACGCCACTCGGGGGTGTAAGGCTGCCACGACATGTACCAATCGAACTCGCCTTCTAAAACATTGAAAAAAATATATATTTTATTTTTATTTACTTATATAACTTAATGCACAAATGTACAATGGCAGACTTGATGCCTAAAGGCATTATCTACCAGTCAACCTTATTAGGGTGATTAGTAGAGGATCATGGCAGGTTATACTACTTGCATATTCATAATTATATACCTAATAAAATAAAAATACAATATTTATATGTACAATGTATATGTGTATAATATACAGGGTGTATATTAGGGAAAGTTTGTCGGGCGTTTGCCGCACTAAGGTCCATATTACAGAACGAAACTCAACACTCTGATCTATATTTGAGTAGCAGTCATCTTGGTCATTTTGAGAATGAGAGAAAGAGACAATCAATACACGCCAACATCTCACGCCACTCTGGGGGTGTAAGGTTGCTACGACATGTACCAACTCGCCTTCTAAAAACATTGAAGAAATTAGGAAAACATTCCTAAGTAATGCAAATAATTCAAAATCAATTTAAAAAGTTATTTTATAGAGTAATAAAAATTAAAGTGGGCCTGGGCTGGACACGTAAGCCTGCAGGAGGAGCGGTGGGCACGGATCGTTACCCACTGGGTACCACAGGATGGCCATAGATGCTGGTGCAGACCCAAAAAGAGATGGCGTGACGATTTGGATGCTTATTATTCCAGATGGCCGGAACTTGCACAAGATCGCAAGAAATGGAAGGATGTGGGGGAGGCCTTTGCCCAGCAGTGGGATCTTGTAGACTAAATAAAAAAAGAGTAAGAGATCCCAATTTCATGCCTGTCTGTCACTACAGCATCAAACTGGTAGTAATTTTTGTCTAAATTAATCGTATATCTAGAAGACTGGATTTTCTTGGCACAAGTATCTTATTTGCTTGAAAGGAGTCTATATACTGTAAGTTAGACTTAAGTTGCTCAATAAAACATTTTTTTAATGATTAATTTTATCAAAATCCATGGACTAAATTCACCATGGACTAAATTCACCATGGACTAAATTCACCATGGACAAAATTCACCATGGACTAAATTCACCATGGACTAATTCAATCAACAAATTTCAACTTTACTCAAAATATGAAGTTTTAAGAATGTTTGTAAGCTAAAAATCAAAACATGGTAGAGCTAAATCCTAACCTTTTATCTTTTTTATAAGTACTAACCATCCTTAGCCTCTTCAAGAATTTGTTCTGCGTGTTTATAGTCTCCGTTCTCAACAAGTGCGTTCCACAGTCTGGCTTGTATCGGACCTTCTAACTGCACCCCGCTCTCTCTTGACAGGGCTTCGAAAGCATCCTTGTAACGTCTTCGTCGCAAGTGCTTCAGTAGGATCCGCACTGCCTCTTCCTCTTTACGCTGAAAATGTGAGATGTTGAATTAAAATCTTATTCTTTTACTAGCATTCCGCTCGGGACTTCGTTCCCGTGGAAATTCGGGAAAATTATGTAGCCTAAGTCCATCGGGGATAATGTGAAAGAATTTTTCAAATCGGTCCAGTAGTTTCGGAGCCTATTCAATACAAACAAACAAACAATCAAATCTTTCCTCTTTATAATATGTATAGATATAGATAATGTTGTCAACATAGTAATTATTTGGATCCCATTTCCAGTGTTGCCTTGTTACGAAACTCGCCAAATTGGGGTGTGGCTCAGGCCAGCAGACCCACGGAACTTAAACAATGAATTTAGGTATTCTATGTATGCCAATATACAAGGTGTTTCAAAAAAACCAAAAAAAAAACAAAATTTAAATTGTATGATACAATGATACAATGTAAATAGAATTTTTAAAGTATATTTCTTATTTTGAATCATATTATTTATTATTTTGACATTGGGACTATTTTGAATTGATGTAAGTTTTTTTAATAGGAATGCATTTTTATTTAATTTAATGGTTTGATGGATTTTGATTTTATGGACAATTTTTTATTTTTTATGATTTTTTATTTTTTAATGATTATTAGTTCTCTATCCTATAATGCCTTTTTATTATTTGTACGCCGCAAGGCAAAACATGCTAAGACACGTTCTATTTGACTATTTCACCTGTATTTAAGTACTCTTAAAAATATCTGTTTAATTTAACTTCCAAACATAACAAATAGCCTCTGAAAGTTCTGCATACATTTCAAAATGAATACAGTCACGCACATAATCAATAGTTTTTATGTGATCGTTGATACAATATGGATTCCATGTCTTTTTTACAAGCTTGTATTTTATTTGCAATGTTCGTAAGGGCGATTTTTGTCCACCAAGTGACTTTTTATGTACCTACTAAGTCTTCCCCCTTGCCTGCATGCGGGGTTTATTAGTTATAAGAACAGGTTAAGTGCTAAGTACCTAAATCAAAAATTACGTAGTTTGATTTTGTTATACAATAAAAATATATGTTCAGATTTTATTAGGTGTGCGTTATCGTCTTAACTAGTATTTATAACACAAATACATATATCTCGGTACTATGTGACTGTGTATAAGATTGGGAATAAAACATTTAAGAGTTGAAAAATGATTTCTTAATGGGTAAGTTAATATCATATAAATTATGTAATTATGAGTCTGATTTCTTTTATGTTTCTTTTTGTCTTTAGAGACTGTATCTTAGAGCATTTAAAGAAAATAATAAGGAGAGTGACAGCTACACGTCAAATTTTAGGATCAGACAACAGATGCGACATCTGAAGTGAGAAATTGGCAGTTTATTACTTGGCAAATGTAACCTAATAAATTGAGTTTTGAGCGTGACTGTACCTCGGTTGTTAAAATGTATAGAGAACTTTGGGAGGTTCAACTGTTATTTTTGGATGTGAAACGGATATTTTTATGTAATTCTAAGTTGAACCCTCCGCCCAGCAGGCACATAAAGATCGTTTTATAACTCCGAAAAGCTTGAAGCACTAGTTTTGAAACTTTAGATCGTGATGGTACCCATGAAAGCATTAAAGCTTAGAACTAGAACCATGTCTCTAACTTTAGCCGTTTCCGTGTACGAGAGGTGGGTCTGCTGGCCTGATATCCGTCCAGCAGACCCACAAACAACGACCTATATTTCTTAAACTACTATGGCACTAGATATGGTTCTTTTGGCATCAATAGGCACTAAAAAGGCATTATATATTGGCATACATAGAATACCTAAATTCATTGTTTTAGTTCCGTGGGTCTGCTGGCCTGAGCCACACAAATTAGGAGCTAATTTGCTTTCACAATTTTGGTCAAAAATTTAATTTATCATGCTTTTACTTCAAAAAAAAATCGGGAGACTCCTGAATTTATGCCAACAATAAGAAAATTGCTGGTTCCGAAAAACTGTTAAATATAGCAACCCTAATTTCTAATTGTCTATTCTCTCTCTGCGTACAAGATGGCGTATGGCGCCACAGAAGTTTTCACTAAGAAGATTAAATACTAAGTTTATCCACTGCAAAACGTGTTTTCCTTCAGAATCCCTACACCAAATTTATCAGGTAATGGGCCTAGAAAAGGAAAACAAAAGAATAAAGTGAAAAAACAGAAAGAATAGCTTAAAAAAAAAGTACCGAAAGGCGTAAAGATGGAGGAAGAATCCAATAAGAAAAACAAATACAGAATTATCCCGTTTGCCGGAACTGACTTTGAGAACTGGTTATTTCGACTCGAAATAGCTTTGGAAGAACATGAGTTGTATGACGTGGTAGCAGGAAAGGACGATTGTAAGAAAAAACAGAAAAAATGTAAAAGCGTGATAATACAATGCGTCGCAGATTCTCACCTTGAATATGTAAAGGATTGCAGCTCAGCCCAAGAAATGCTGCAAAAACTGCGTAATACTTTTGAAAAGAAAGGCATAGCATCACAATTGCTTATTAGAAAGAAACTACTTACATTAAAACTTGAAGAGGGCGGTAACCTTGAAAATCATTTCAGAAAATATGACAATCTCATGAGGCAACTAAAGAGTACTGGTGCGAAGCCAGACGACTCAGAACAAGTATGTGGTTTGTTACTCACATTGCCGCCTTCATTTAATACCGTAGTCACCGCCATAGAAACAATAAGCAGCCCAGAAATAATCACTCTGGATTTTGTGAAAAGACGCTTGCTAGATGAAGAAAGGAAAATAGAAACACAAGAAACAACAGAAAACGAAACTTTTGTAGCTAAATCAAAGAAAGAGAATATACGCAAGAAGCCCTCTTTTCCATTCGAGTGCTACGGCTGTGGAAAGATTGGCCATAAAAAGGAAGATTGTCGCTTTAAGAAACCATATAAAAAGGAATCATTTAAGAAAAGGCCTCAGAGGTTTGGACATACAGCAGAAGAACACACAGACGAAGAAGAAAATAAAATAAGTTTCCTGAGTTCGGTGACATGCACAACAACAACAGTTAATAAAGAAAAATGTTTAGAATTTGTCGTCGACTCGGGGGCAACTGACCATATGGTAAATGAAGATAGCTGCTTGACGGACATTCAGGTTCTACAACCACAAATAAAAATAAATACAGCAAGACAAGGAGATAAAATTATTGCTACAAGAAAGGGAAATATAGTTTGCGCTGATGGAATTAAAATTAAAAATGTTTTGTATGTTCCAAGCTTGAGATGCAACTTGCTATCAATAAGTAAGATTGAGAAGGCCGGTTTAAAGGTTCAGTTCAATGGCAGCTCTGTCACAATTTTGGATAAGGAGAAAAAGGTTAAACAAGGGTGGAGAGAGAACAATTTGTACAAAATAAAGTTTGTTATAAATACAATAAAAGAAGAAGTAGAAGCTCAGAAAGCATACAGCGTGAAGGGCAATGAATATGATTGGCATAGACGTCTGGGACATGCATCAGAAGAAAAATTGCGTTTGTTGAAAGAAAGAAATCTGATATCTTTTAGAAAAGAAAAAGAAGAAGAAAGCCTATGTGAATCTTGCCTGAAAGGCAGACAAACTAGACTGCCGTTTAAGAAAGAAGAAAGACAGTACAGCAAAAGACCGCTAGAATTGATTCACTCGGACATATGTGGCCCTATAGCCCCTTTGACTTATGACAATAAAAAATACATTCTGACGTTCATTGATGACTTCACTCATTTTGCATATGTGTACCTACTAGAAAGTAAAAGAGAAGTACTCCAGTATTTTAAGAAATATGTGAACATGACAGAAGCACAATTTGGAACAAAAATTTCAAGATTTAGAACCGATAATGGTAAAGAATATGACAACAACACCGAATTCAAGAAATATTGTTCAGAAAAAGGTATTAAAATTGAATTTACCATTGCCTACTCACCTCAACAAAACGGTGTGTCAGAAAGATTCAATCGGACTGCCGTGGAAAAGGCAAGAACTTTGCTAGCAGATGCATCATTAGGAAAAGAACTGTGGGGAGAAGCTGTTTGCACGGCAACCTACATTATAAACAGGTTGCCTACAGTAAATAGCATAATACCTGCTGAATTATGGTATGGAAAACCCCCTAAGTATCAGAAACTACAAGTTTTTGGTGCTGAGGCTCATGTTTATCAAATGAAAGCACACCGAGAGAAAGGAAAATTTGAAGAGAAATCAAAGAAATATTACATGATCGGATACTGTGACAATGGATATAGATTATGGGATAATAAAGAAAAGAAAGTAATTAGAGCAAGAGATGTCATTTTTAACTACCAAGAAAATCAAGAAAAAGAACAAGAAAAAGGAAAATTTGAGACATTCCCAATACATTATTGTGAAGACACTGAAAATACACAAGAAATTGAGGAAGAAAATATAGAACAGAAACAACCAGAAACAACAAATAAACAAGTTAATGAAAAACAAACTGAAGAAGCACAGAAAGAAATAGCACAGGAGCAAGAACAACCAAAAACAATAAAAGAAAAAAGATTGAGAAAACCACCCACCTGGATGAGTGACTATGAGGTATTTCACTCTGCACTATGCTGCATGGAGGAGCCAGGAACTCTGCAGGAGGCATTGAATTCCCCTGAGAGCAAACACTGGATAGAAGCAGTAGAGAGGGAGTTGGAATCTCATAAAAAACATAACACTTGGACGTTAGTAAAAAGACCAGAAGACAAGAAAGTGATAGACAGTAGATGGGTATTTAGGAAGAAAGAAGATGCCTATAAGGCTAGACTAGTCGCAAAAGGTTACCAGAGTAACGTTTTTGAAGAAACTTATTCACCAGTAGGAAGACTGACCACCTTAAGGTCATTGTTTGTAATTGCGAACAGAGATAAATTAATAATAGAACAAATGGATGTTAAGACCGCTTTCCTCCATGGTATATTACAGGAGGAGATATATATGAACCTTCCAGAAGAAAAAGGTGATTTTGTGTGTAAGCTGAATCGCTCTATCTATGGGCTTAAACAAAGTCCACGTTGCTGGAATCAGGCATTTCATGAATTTATGTGCAATAAAGGTTTTAAGTGTTCTGACTATGACAATTGTTTATATATCAGTGAAGACCAAGGTGAAAAACTGTTTCTATTTCTTTATGTGGATGATATTTTAATAATAAGTGACAGTGAAGATAAAATTAACAGTTTAAAGTGTGAATTGAATAAGAAATTTGAGATGGTAAGTTTAGGACCAGTGAAGAAGTTTTTAGGTATTCAGATTGAAAGAGACTTTGATAGGAAAGTGTTAAAATTACATCAAAAAGACTATATACAAAAAGTGCTTAAAAAGTTCAATATGAATAATTGTAAAACTGTGGCTACACCCTGTGAAGTTAGCCTGAAGCTTGAAAAATCTGAAGAATACACCTGTAGCATGCCCTACCGTGAGTTAATTGGATGCATTATTTACTTGGTGGTATGTACCCGTCCAGATTTGTCATTTACTTGCAATTATTTTAGTAGATTCCAAAATAATGCTTCAGATGAACATTTTAATTATCTGAAAAGAGTACTTAGATATTTAAAACTTACAGAGGATTATGGCTTGGTCTATAAATATAAGGATTGTGATAATGTGATAACTGGATACTGTGATGCTGATTGGGCATCTGATATTGTGGACAGACGTTCAGTATCAGGTTTTTGTTTGATGTTATTTGATAATATTGTATCTTGGTGTACTCAAAAGCAGAAAACTGTCTCTCTGTCAACTGCTGAGGCAGAATATATGGCCTTGAGCTTGATTTGTTGTGAATCAATATGGTTCAAAGGATTCGTTAACCAGATAGGTATTGATTGTAAAACTGTAATAATTTGTGAGGATAACCAATCATGCATTCATATTGCTAAAAATAGAGAAAATAGTCGAAGAGTAAAACACATTGATATAAAACATCATTTTATTCGAAATTTGGTAGAAGAAAATTTGATAACATTAAAATATGTAAGTTCATCACAGCAATTGTCCGATATTTTTACTAAATCACTTGTTAAACCCACTTTTAATCATCTGAGAAGTCTTATTGATGTTGAGAAGTGTTGATTTGTATTTCATATAAGTTTTTCTGTAACTTTTACTCATGTTTTTATTAGAATTAGAATAGAATAGAATCTTATATTATGGCAATCTGCGTGATCGCAATTCCGCCAACTTCACGTTGTAGAGAGAAAATGCACGATGGGGAAAGTAACAGATACGTCCCAAAAAAAAAAAAAAATTTAACAGCTAAGAGAATGAAACATTTGTTTAGATAATATTACAGCTGTTAATCATCTGTGGTTTGTAGGTTAAGGTGAATGTCACTTTGACATCATGTAAGGGAGCGTTCGAAATGGTGTTAAGGATGCGTTCAAAATTGTTTAATTAAGAAGTTGGTTATTAGTTTTAGTTAAGTAAGAAAAGAAGTTATTTTAATAATGTAAAATGGAAATTAGCGTTGAGGAGGAGTGTTAAATATAGCAACCCTAATTTCTAATTGTCTATTCTCTCTCTGCGTACAAGATGGCGTATGGCGCCACAGAAGTTTTCACTAAGAAGATTAAATACTAAGTTTATCCACTGCAAAACGTGTTTTCCTTCAGAATCCCTACACCAAATTTATCAAAAACAACAAAAGATGGTGCTGTAAAAGTTAAGCTTCAGCTCAGTTAATCAGGTATTAGATGAGAAAAGATTAACTTTGGAGTGCATTTTTATAAAAATAATAAAGCCTTTATTCAGACAGTTACAAAAGACAGTTTTGTTTTTTTTTTTACCAGCCCATATACAATACATGCTTGTTATTTATTGGATGTCTGAATGCCAATTAGCAAATGCCTTCTCCAATCTTTTCCACTCCTCTATCACTTATTATATGACCTACTAAATAGGACAAAAATCAACAGCTGATAGATTCGATAAATTTATATATAATTACTAAGAATCTTGGAAACCTTACCAGATTAATAGTGTCCATAGCATTGCTGATGAGATCCTCATGGTTCTTGCCCTGAAGTTCCACATACCAGATGGTGTAATTGTATGCTGGGCCCCAAGACTGAAGTGGAGCTATTTTTATGTAGGTAATGGGTAGATAAAGCCCTTCTAGTGTCCTATGTCGCAAGCGGAAAACCTCTGGTGCACTGTCATTTTTTAGACCACTGGAATTTTCATTGATAAAACCGAATTCAAATGATAATGGCTACAAGAAGTTGAGATCACTTAGTTTCCTAAGCCTATAGACAGTTTTAGCTTCTCAAGAAACTTCTGGAAAAGTAAGTGTATAAGATAATTTCATGAAATAATTTCTTAAATTGTTTAATTCTTCTTTATCATATAAGTAGTTATAGTCAAGAATGTGACGAATTTGAAAAAAATTAAATAATCAATTCTGAAATAATTTTGTTAGATAAACAACATTTTATGAAAACTCAGTGATTTTTGGGTAATTACTGAATGCACAACTAATGGGAAAGTAAAGAAGTAAAAGTTCATACTTACGCAGATAACAGCAAAGATAAATTATTCTCATCTGTACCACCCAGAATTTGAAACTTTTTCAAATCACTGACATGAGACTTTATGTACTTTCCAAATTTAATGCTCTCCACAATAGACGGTGACTTCAGTTTCAACATGATATATTGATGCGGGGTGGTGCTGTCTGTGAACCATCTCGACAACTGGTCTGATGGGTTGTTTACCATTATATTTCTGTAAAGTGCAAAATATTTGTATCTCTGCACATAGTGTACAGCTTAGTGCAGTGATTAGTGGTGTCGGCCCGCATTTCAGAGTGTTAGACTCTATGTGTGTACATCGATGGTTATTCTAACACTAACAAAGGTTAGAGTGTCGCAAAAGGGGCAGCCACTAAAGCCGACCCTGACAAAAATGAGTGCACTCACCAAAGACCCAACCCTAAAACTTAAGCTTCTAAAATTAGAGCAAGTAATGTAGCACTTTAAGCCCTTGATATACGAGAAAAAATACTTAATCTTTTGCTGGAATCCATTGCTAAACACTTTGGAACATGTTCCTCAGAAATAAAAGCTCCAAAAATAAAACCCATTGAGGGACCGGGACTTTTTCACAGAACGCATTTTATAATAGGTACTTACTCTGGTATGTAGTTGGCTGAGTAACTGGAATACTTGTGTATTGTATAACATAGCTTCACCGTCTCGAATTTTTCATCCATTCTTCATGAATTTGCTGATAATTTTACGGAAAAACTAATATTTCTACGGACATTCGGCTACGATGACAAGTATGGTTGGGTGTAGGTGTAGGTCAGTGTGTGTTGTGTAGGTAGTGCAAATGCAATTTCATTGCAATCGGCAACTATTGCCTCTTGATTGTAGCCAATAACGATTTACCAAAGCAAGCTACTGTCAAATTGTCAAAGAGAATTCTAGTACTGCCAATTCCGTCGGTACTTTCCACAAAATGAGGTAAAATAAAAATAATGTGGGGAAAAAAAAAGCTGTCCAAGTAAGAGTCAATCACAAACTCTAATGGTTTTGTTTCAAGAATGTCTGGCCAGTCCGTCACGTCACTATCTACTAAACTAAGTGAATAAATATTAAATAAATAAATATTTGTTTGGGAATGACAAAAAAAGAAAATAAGTGCAGTGTCCATCGAACTTGCTCAATGAGAGTTCCGTACCTATTTTAAAAGGATTACTTAAATAAACCAGCTTCGCAACCAAACTAAACAAAGGTTTTTATTCCAAGTTCCACCAAGAACATCTAACACCTGGCGACCAACTGCCTTGGGCAGTCTGGAAATCACTTAACAGGCTTCGGATGGGAGTAAGTAGATTTGAAAAAATAAATTTAAAAAAAGTAGGAATTTTCCAGCAGTGACCTTGTGTCTGTAGATCCAGACAAACCATGGGGCAGTTACCGTCTTATCCCAACTGCCCTGCTTCATGTTCAGTGAAGGACCAACTCGAGGCCAAACAGAACACTGTTGCCATGGCCGTTCATCACATAAAACAATTTAGCCATTGACACGATAAGAAGATTTGTGTTTTAATTTAACCGTGTGGTGATCGGTTGAGAATAACACCACCCTATCTCTTTCCGTGGGTCTCGTAAGAGACGACTAAGGAAACACAAATGAGACTTGCCTCCTAGTAATCCATCCCAGGCAACGACACTTCATTTTTTTCTGAATCTGAGGTCATTTTTTTCTGAATCTGTCGTCCTATGGTCTCATGCAGTGTGGTAGACTCTGTAAAGGGCCGTCTGGTTCGCGACCACCCTCCTACTGAAGTCCGACGGCAAACAGCTTGCTGTGTTCCGTCGCGTCGGTGCGTGGGAGTACCAGTGCCTTTATAGGCATTTTCTGGGTTAACTCGCTCCATCGTCGACCTCATCTTTGACCATATTGTCAAGATTGAGGTCAAGAGTTAACCCATCTTCTAATAAAAAATAAAATTGCCAATGAAGTTACAAAGGCCACTTCTATATCACCGTTTTAATAATTTATCTGAACTGAATCAATCAGTGAGGTTAAGCAACGTACATACACAGGAGCAGGGACCCTGATGGATGACTATATGTGACAATTTATTACGAGTATTTTCATGCTACGGAGGGCACGTTGAGCCGGTGGTGGTCCCCGGCTGTTGTCGATTGACAACATTTTTTAAACCAAGTTGGAGGCCGTTTGGCGGTCTGAAAACTTTGTTACCAGGATTAGTCAAATTCTCCACATACTTGACTATACCTACACGTTATAAGGAACGAAGGAAGGAGACGTTACAATAACAAGTGGTGACGACGACGGCAGCAACTTATGGGTTGAACATAAAATGAAACGGGTTCTCATCACGACTTTAAAAAAAAAAATGAATATCCGATATTTCTATATAGTTTGTGGATATTTCGGCGCTGTTTTAAGCGGGTTCTAATCGCGTGACCATGATCACGCAATAAGAACCCGTTTCAAATATGGTTTAATTCAAAGCAAAAGTCCTAAACAAAGGGTTTCCGTTTTGCCATTACGGTACGGAACTCCAAAACTGATTATTTTGATCTTCATTCACGATCGATCGATTTCATTATCGACTAGACTTTCATTAAGAACATACTGTTTTTGAAGTATAGTCTGTGATTGATTAATGGTGTGAGTTCAACGCTTTGATGTGAATTTATCACGATAAACATTATCAAAAAGCCAACAAAAAGCATTGTTTGATAATAAATGGGTCACTCTTATTCGTAAACAAAGTCCAATTATTTAATAAAAATATGTGACAAATGTGTGGTTCTAGTGCGGAAAAAATTGTGAGAAGACTTTGAAAATGACTGGTTTCGTTTTATTATTGTTCTTGTGTTTAGTGCCGCATTGTTTAGCAGGAAATTCTACTATTAAAAGTCATTCTAATGTGTTCGTCTTTAGTATAAACGTTGTTCCAAATATGGATGGTAAAACTAAAGGTGAATCAGGAAAAATAGGCGTTATAGGTGGCTCCTTAGAATATACCGGAGCGCCTTTTTTTGCAGCAATGTCTGCTTTAAAGGTTATTATTAAATTTTACATCTTACTGTCTTATCTATCCATTTCATATTTTTCTGTATCGGAATAATTTTTATTTACATACCTTTATAGTTTTTTAATGTAAAATACTTCTTACCTTTATTTTAAGTACTTACCGTAAAGTTTTATCATTCCCTGAAATTAAACACCTATCCACCTACACAAAGTTTCACGTTAATACTTGTAAATTCAGCTCAGTGGTTCCCAACCTTTTAAGGGTAAGAGACCACCTAACACTTTTTTGTCACGCTACGGACCATCAAGGTGCTCAAGCAAGCGTTGGATCCATCTTAGTTGTATGGGATAGGTTATGAGTAGAGGCGTAAGGGCAGTATAAATACATTTCAGGACTGACCATTGAACTTGGCTCTCATTCACATTTATGTTTTTGATGAGCATTGGCAGTACCTTTGGCATTGGTAGTATTTTAAAATGTACCTTTTTGAACTTAATTAATTTCACTAAAATCAAATCAAAATATATTTTATTTTAACACAGGTAATGACAGATTAGGTACAATGTCAGAGGCCATTTTCCTTATGATTTTCATTATAATAAGTACCTCAACAAAGTTTCAAATGATGTCGAGCCTGCCAAGTAGTATTGTTAAATGTTAGTTGCATTTTTAGCCCTAAGCTACATTTGGTACAATTAACCCGTCCCGCGCTTGTTTACGGCGCGTGCGATACAAATCCTGCACACACGGGCACGGGTGTGCAAGTATCTCGTGAAGGTTTAAAGAGATTTTTTAAATGAAATTATGATTTGTATGTTTTCGAATTTTTCAGAACTGAAGTCAAGAATCTAGGAGACTCCCCCTGTAACCGCCCTTGATCTCAAGAAAGTTTAATTCATACTTCCATGCTACGATTTAATATTATAAATGCGAAAGTAATTCTGTCTGTCTATCTGTCCGTCTTTCACGCCTAAACTACTGAACCGATTTTGATGAAATTTGGTACAGAGATAGATTAGAGCCTGGGAAAGGATAGGCTACATTTCATTCCACAGTTAGTCACGATCGACGGCCGGTTTGGTCGAGTGGTAGTGACGCTACCTCTTGATCGGCGGGTCCTGGGTTCGATCCCCAGTCGGGGCAAACATTTGTGTGAAAAGCAGATGTTTGTTCTCGGGTCATGGGTGTTTGTGTTTGTCTTTATGTGTGTTCCGAGGGATCCACGATACAAGGGAAAACCTTAGTGTGGGCCTTTGAGTGTGTAGCGTTTATATAACCTGTAGTCCACGCGAGCGGAGCCGCGGGCGGAAAGCTAGTATAAGATACGTAAAACGACTAGGTACCTAATTCAATCAAATTGATAAAACGACTAGCTAATTCGAACAAAGATGGCGGACCACTTTTAGAGCCACCACCTTCGATCAACTATAGAAAACTAGATACACAGTCCCATACAAAATGAAATTTAAAAGTGTCCTAACTACAATACGTACTTAGATAGTTGTATACCACTTCATGTATTATGAAAAAGTTCTAAAGTGTCAAACATTTTAATCTAATTTAAACCTTAACGTAATATTATAAGGTCGAAAATAAAATCTGTTTAATTTGTAAAATACCACTTTGGGTTTTGAACAAAGGATAACGTAAGACAATTTGATAACACTGGCTGTCACGTAGAACATGGGAGGAGTGGAGTTGCCTTTGTTAATTTTAAAAATATATTAGTTGGGTCGATTTCACATATAAAATCTTCGTACAAACTTTTTAACAAATTCAAAATGCTACGAAATGGTGTGGTTTTCTTTTTAACCCCTGATTGTGTTGTGTATGTATAGGAGCATCATAGCTCTTAAACTGATGATGTTAATGGTGCAGTTTATTTTATTCGAAAGCTTCTTCTTGCGCTGGATTTCAGATATGATTTATCAAAATTGGTTCAGCCGTTTACTTTTATGTTAGTTTTTATGGTCTTTTATTATTAAAAAAATCACATTCATTTCAAATTACCCGACGATTAATATACATTACAATTGATAATCACAGCCGCCGCCATTCTTCTTAATTATTGCTTATAAACCTAATATTCTATGCTTATTTTTTATGAAATATGAAATAAATTATAAAAAAAGAAAAGAACTGTGTCTTTCCCGATTACACATATATTATGTTTTGCTTATTTAAAACTTAGTATAATTTTTTGAACACTAATGACCTATTGCGTTTAAGAGAGGAAATTAGCTATGAAACTGAATAGATATTTAAGTACAAGTAATAATTTATTTTTAAAAATAACAACTAACTCAAAAAAAAAATTGTCTTCTTCGCTGTCATCATCTTTGTCCTGAAGATGAAATATATTTTTTTTATTTTATTCAATACAAGAAACTCCAAATCAAAAGTGATAAAAAGGTACATACTATTTGAGGTGCAGCTGTTTTGTGTAACCTTTTGACTCCTTTTGTAATGACATACGAGTCACTTTCTAAAAAATGCTTGGAGCAAAAGACACTACTTTGCGACGGCTAGAAAAAATCTTCACATCTTTGACGTGCGACCACGTATGTCCACTGTCCACATCGCACAGGATCTCTAGGAAAACTAAAAATCCAATAAAACTTTGTTTGTAAACGTCACGCACGTTAAATTTTTTATTAATTCAATTTTATATGATTAATGGTTTTGCCATAATACCTTTAATGTAAGTATAGAAAACAGAATTAATATATATACTCTTTACACTTAAATTTTATAACACAGATGAAAATGAAAAAAAAAACAATATAAAAAAAAGCGTCTCTATTTGTTTTAGAACAGAGTCACTGCATAACCCAAACAAATGATGTTGAAATACAACGGTATGGATTTGTAAGTTCCGCTAGTGTCTATTCAATTTAAAGGGTTATACTCTCGCCGAATGTTATTAAATTAAACTAAAAAAATGTTTTATAACCTTTTCTTGGCCAAATACCAAGATAATTTCAATTCACATATAATAATTACAAAACTACTTATTTAAAAAATGTCATTCCATATTCTTTTAATGTTCTGGAGGTGTGATTTTTACAATTTTTCACTGCGCACTGAGGCATGCTTACTTTCGGAACGAACGAATGCTACTAAACGAAAAGACAACCCAAAACGTCAAGTGGGTGATCATTTAGTGAGGGAACTTTTTTGTTGTGGATTGTGTATCTAGTTCTTTATAGTTGATCGAAGGCCACCACGGACTAATAATGGTCCGCAGTCCATAGGTTGGGAACCACTGACTGACTAGCTGATGGCTGATCGCCGCGACTTCGCTGATCGAAACAGAACAACTCACCAAAGCTTTATCACAATCGGATGAATAGTTTAGGAGTGAATAGAGAACAAACATATGTATACTTATACTTACATTGATTTTTATATAGAAGACTAGGTTTCCGCCCGGGACTTCCCATCGGAATTTGGGAAAATTGTGTAGCCATGCAGTAGTTTTTGAGTTTATTCGTTACAAACAAATACAAATCTTTCCTCTTTACAATATTAGTGTAGATAATATCAGTATGGTTAGTAAGATAAAAGTTCGGAACCCGTTCATGCAATTCTACTTTAATTACCTATTAGAAACCGATAGATAGCTATTTAAATTATAATTCTTTCCATATTTCATAATAATAAAATAGATAGACACACAAAATAATTATGAAATAAAACAATATATAAACAAAAAAAAAGTTAAATAAAGTCAAATGCATTGCCGCCCCGGAACCTTCCCGTTGCAAAAGTACCCATTACACTGGCCGCGTTGCATCGCTGTATAGCAATGGCTAGGCTTTGCACCAGGAAGGCGCCATAGCGACGATCGCTGCCCCTATCTCGGATTCAACACCCTATCTCCCTGACAAAATCTCTGGCCTCAACACTGCGAAAGGGACAAACAAATAAGTATCCTCGAGTGGAGCGTACTTGGCATGCTTTGCCCGCGTCGCTGATTCAGCGGCCGCGCCGGCTGCCCTCGCAGTATATCTTAGGTGGGACGGTGCATACATGCTGACGCATGTGGCGTCCCACACTAAACTTCGCCCATTTTTCTACGGGACTAAAGTCAGGCCGTCGGGCCTCTTCCCGTCCGTACGACTAAGGCCAGGTGGTTCGGTAACAGAGGGTACATTGGCGGATGATAGTGCACGGCGAATCAGGTCATTGAGGGCGTGGTGACGTGGAAACCTTCTCGAACCCCTGGAACAACTTAATGCGTGATGACCGTTAGCCTCAACGTTTGCGCCGCAAATGCATAAGTGAGGTTCGCACAAATTGCAGCCCAAACGCAACGCCACGGCAACACGCAACGAGTCGTTGTCCAGTAATGTCCCCAAATGCGGCGATGGAAGCGCTTGCAACCACGCCCCAGACTCGTGCTGAGAAACCGCTTTTAATCTGGCTAGATTCGATCCTGTGGCCTCACCGATAAGACCAGTTACTCTTATCACCATACATTCTTTAAAGGTCAGGGACAGGGTGTAGGATGATTTTCTTTCTCACACTGGGCAAAATTTCATAATTTGGACAAATTGTTGTCCACACTTTCCACGGCCGCCCTAGGCCCGGTCAACTGATGGCATCAGATCGCATATTGAACCACACGTAATAGACTATAGTGGACTATCACTTAGTATAAATCGTACTCCTAAATGGAATATCTGTGTACCAAATTTCATCAAAATCGGTTCAGTAGTTCAGGCGTGAAAGACGGACAGACAGACAGACAGAGTTAGTTTCGCATTTATAATATTGGTATGGATTCTATTGTGTATTTTCTTCGTATGTGACAGTTTTTGCCTGCCTCTCTTGGTGTCTTTTGTTATCTTGTCTAGTTTAATTGTGTAATAAATAATAATTAGTTAGACTATAATTGTTTTAATCTATTTTACATTTGCTGTTAAACTTTACAGGTGGGAGCAGATTTGGTTTACGTTATAACAACAGAAAGTGCGGCACCTATTATCAAAAGCTACAGTCCAGATTTGATAGTATATCCATTTTTGAATAAGAAAGACCGAAGTATGATAGAGGACTTGATACCAAAGTTTGATGTAGTAGTCCTTGGACCAGGCTTAGGTCGAGAGAATGATACGATGAAGTTGGTTTACGATATAATTGAAAGATGCAAACGCTTAGAAAAACCATTAGTGATAGATGCAGATGGTCTCTATGCAGTGTCTTTGAATCCTCAAACTCTGAGGGACTATCCATCGCCGGGTGCTATACTAACACCAAATGTAAGAGAAGCAGAGATTCTAAAACAAGGTTTGCCATCAAACATTTTTAACTGGTACTATTATTGGGGAGAAAACGTAGCGATATTGGTAAAAGGACAAACTGACAGATATTATAGCCTAACTTCTTCAGCTGAGTGGCAGTTAACGGAAAGGGGGTCACCACGGAGATCTGGTGGACAAGGAGATATATTAGCGGGAGCACTGGGGACTTTTTATGGGTGGTCTCTGAAGGCCTTAAAGAAGAAACATCTTGAATCTCTACAACAAGCTCAAAGTATAGCCAGTTCCGCAGCAGCATATCTGACGCGGGATAGTAGCTATAAAGCTTACGAAAAACATGGCAGGAGTATGTGTGCATCCGATATGTTAAAAGAACTTCATGCTGCATTTATTTTTATGACAGGTAAAAATTGAAACTGTGTTTTATCGCTGCAGATTACTTGTACCTATGAACAATCAGATATTCTCTAATGTGCATTTATTTTACTTTTAATTGACTTCAAATTAGAGTAAAAGGCTATCAACGCGACCGACAACTTCGATAACTTTTTTCTACATTGTTCAAATTCCAGAACTTGATAACAAGTTGTTAATTTTTTTTAATTACGATTATGGTTGTGTTGTATTCTACATAATACATTATTTTAAAATAAGTTTTTTAATTTTATTTATAGTTATATTAAATAATAGAACGTTCATTTAGCAGTTTGACAATGCTTCCTTTCATGAATACAGCTTGCCAAACTGCAGTTTATTGGCTGAAACAAAAAGACAATGCGATGTTTTGCAAGTAATTATAAATCCATAGTCTAGCACAGTAAATAGGCACAGTTGATTTCACGGACAATTGTAACAAAACAGTCAACAACGGGACTTAAATCAATCAAAGAATATCTTATTTGTAGGTTCAAAACATTCCGGGGTCAATTGAGCCCACAGTCCGCTGAGCCCACGGGCTCAATTGACCGTTACAATTTTTCTGTGAACGATTCGACCCACTCATCAGGCAACCACTAATTTACCGCTAAGGGTCTACTCACCCCGCGGGCTTAATTGACCACTATATACTGCTAAAGGCCTACACAGCCTGAGGGCTAATTCGACCACAATCTATACGACGATATCATCCTTACGGCTTAAATCGAAAGGAGTTGAATGTTTTGAATTGATATTATCCGACTTATGAAGCCAGTTTCCTAATTAGTGACAGTCCAAGTGCTCTGTCCAAACTACTTGGACTGTGGGCCTTTACTAGGGCCGCAGTCCAACTAGGTTGCGGTAAAATTAACCTAAGTTTTATTTCAGTTTTGTTTCGTTTTCCTTAAGATAGTCCCCGGTTTTAACTTTGTCCACAGGCCAGGAGCATTCTGTGTATTGATTTAAGAATTGTAAAATTAAAAGCGAAAAATATATTTATTTAAAATAACAAACATATATTACGACATAAAGAAAAACCTCAGTGTGGGCCTTTGAGTGGGTGTGTTTATTTATTTTTTATATCTTGCAGACATAAACTGTAGGTCGCAGCTATCCCAGCTTGGTAGTAGGTAATAGTAAAAAAGGTCTAGGATTGGGTTAGGTTCTGTCTGCCGGGGTTGCGGAGATCAGATGACAATTTATCTGTGTAAAAACTAGTGCCTTCTTCAAATTTCCAAGATCAGACACGAGACTCTGTTCTACCAAGTAACGCCTTGTGAAGCGATGAAGAAAAAACGCTTTGATAAAGATTTAATGCAAACAGACGAGACTACTCTATACAGTTTTCGAATATTAAAAGAGCTTGACTAGAAAAAGTGGAGAAGAAAAAGTGGAGAAGTTAGATCTATTGAGCCCGCGGGCTGAGTTGTTAGTGGGTCGAGTCGTCCGTAAAAAAAACAAAAGTGGTCAACTGAGCCTCCAGGCTAAGTGGTTGTGGGTTCAGTTGATTCAAGTTTGAGAATACGAGCGACCAACCCCACTGTGCTCACTACATCACAAAACAAAGCTAAGAACGCTATCGGGCCCGCATTGCATGACCGAGATGCACCCCCAAACCACCACTGCTTATCAGCAATAGTACATTGTTACTTTAGGGGTGAAAGCAACTTATTTAAGTCCCGAGACGGGGTTTGGCGAACGAGCGTAGCGAGTCTTTAAATAAGTCTTTCACCCGAGGTAAACACTGTGCTTTTCATTACGAATACAAAGAAAGTAAAAATAAAAACATAAATAAGCTGAACTCATTATGCGAAAGTTACAAAAATCTACAACTCGAAAAAACGAATGAAAATCGGAATGCCACTTTCCCGCCTATTATGTTTTTTTTCTGTGGCTGGTGAGCTATTCAGCCATTATTTTTCATTTACATCATTGAAAAAAACGGGAAATATTTTGCCAAAATCTAAGTTATTTTAAAGAAATAGCTAAAAGTAAATTATTATAGTCATTATAAAAGTATTCTTTAATGAGTACTTAACTTTTGTTATTTCAATTTTACATCGCACTGTAATAAAGTGACTGTATAGGAAGTTGGAACATGTTTTTTCAATACTTAATTTGACAGCTGTCAGTTGAAAGTGATTCTCCCTAGGCTTGAAAAGTATTACTTTCAAGCCGCTCCGTAGGCAACTTCAGACCTACTTTTTGAGTATGAGTAATGAAAAACATATTTAATACACAAATCAACATGGTCTAGGGATATTGCACGATTTTGAGAAGCTATAAAAGCATACTCGACATACATGGAGGGCTATAATTTACAGACGAGCAAGTGCTAAACCTGAATTTTCAATTCTAGTCAATAAATTTTGTTTTAGTGTAAATTTGTGAAAACGTGACGAAAATCAAACAGACCTCTTTTGTATGAAAAATCGTGCAATATCCCTAGACCGTGTTGATGTGTATATTTCCTCAAGGGTGTCTCAGGGTGTTATCGATGCGCGAGATCACGTACCTAAGTAAGGAAATAGCCACATCGGGGCAGTCCTTGCCTCGCAAAACTCAGAAAACTTACAGCCTATTAAACATTTTTTTCTGTAAAAAATGGATTTTTTTATGTAATTTTTATGGTGGGTGGTACCTACTTAGCTGTGACGTCATCGTTTTCTATTTCACTCTCTGAGATTCAAACTTTCAAAACTTTTTTATTTTTGAAGATTTAAAAAAAACTATAAGGGCTGGGAGATGATCATCGTCAAATAGGTGAGGTTAGTCGGAAGATCTTTGCGTCTATAAGTTCGCTCAGACGATTGAAGAACTTCTTGCCTATCCAAACCAAAATTGCCTTGGCCAATTCGCTCCTTCTTCCTATCCTTGATTACGCCGACACCTGTTATCTGGACCTGACTGTTGAGCAGCTTAATAAACTAGATCGCCTACAAAATGTAGCGATACGCTTTATCTTCGGATTAAAGAAATTTGATCATGTTTCAGAGTTTCGGGCTCAACTGAAATGGCTCCCTGTCAGGCTTCGGCGTAATCTTCATATCCTCTCTTTCCTCTTCAATATTCTCCATAACCCATTGACTCCCACCTATCTTAAGGAGAGGTTTCAAGTGCGAGCTCAAGCCAGTGGGCGGGCTATGATGCTGGACTGTCCCTCCCACAGCACCGACTTTCTAGCAAGTCATTTACTGTGCAGGCAGTGCGCCTGTGGAACTCCTTGCCTCCAGATGTTAGGATAGCTAAAACAGCGGATACTTTCAAGAAGCGTCTCAAGGGCTACTTTGAAGCCCAGATCGGATATAAATAAATGGTTTCCTTTCCTAATTTTCTTTTTTTACTTTTTAATTACTTTTCCTCTCTTGTTTTCCGTATTCCTTTTACCTACTTAGTTGTTTTTTTTTTCCTGTTTCCATCTCCTCTTTAACTATGTGTGTGTGTGTCTTATGTATCGAATAATTACATATAAAACTGTATTTATGTTAAACTGTATTATATTATATATATGTATTTATATTAAATATATGTTTATATTTTGTTTAATATATATTGTTTAGGTTTATATATTGCGCCCGCTCTTGATTTCACTATGCGACTTTTCATACCCAAAGGTTACCTGGAAGAAATCGCTTGAAGCGATAAGGTCGCCTATATTGTACCTTTTGTAAAGTTACTTGTAATTGTCTCATCATTGTATTTCTTTTCAAATTGTGCAATAAAGTATATTGTATTGTATTGTATCATGATTTTGAAAATTTCGGGGGCCATTCAACCCTCTAACCCCCCCCCCTCTGGCTACGCCCATGCTAGAGTTGCAGTTAAGGGCAAAAAGTTAACTTAAGAATACGATCGTTTATATTATATTACGCTACCCCAAATGATACTTGCGCATGAACTGAACAAAAAATAAGTACCTACGTCTTTTTTTCGTTATACAAATATGCGGGAGGAAAAGTTGCATGAAATTTCTTAGTTTCCCGCTGAGGGAAAGAAAACTTAATTTCCCTGCTGGTTTATTTTTAAAAAGATAGCATAAAAGAAAACTTCACTTTAATTGCGCGAGGGTCCCGTCCCGCGCAAAGGCTTGCTCGCCCTATGGCGTTGTCAATGTTGATATTTTGACATAGGACCGCGGTGTTGTCGCGGCGCTGTCACTATCGTACTCGGCCTGCTGCTTCCAATGTGAATTTAAAAAGTCGAAATTGCGCGGTAATTAATTGGTAAGTATTTGATTCAATTTTTTATTTTATTTTGACAAAGCTTGGACTACTTATGAAGTGTTTTTAAAACCTTTAAGTGTAAATGAACGCATTAATCAGTGAAATCAATATTTATTATAAGTCACATCAGCAACAGCAGCACTGCATTGGATGACATACTACATTTTTTTTAATCTACAATATGAAGCAGGGCTCATCAGAATACCTCTTACTACTACGGATCCAACCCAAGCTACGCCCGGCACTCCTCTTCAGAATATCTGCGGACATCCATTCAGTTCTTAAGCACTCT
Source organism: Aproaerema taeniolella (assembly GCA_949987775.1). NCBI lineage: Eukaryota > Metazoa > Arthropoda > Insecta > Lepidoptera > Gelechiidae > Aproaerema > Aproaerema taeniolella. Next base: position 4,481,367 of record OX465261.1, on the reverse strand, counting down.
AGTCTAGTCCAATCGTACCTCTCTTGCAGTTATTTCTCTTATACAAGGTTTAAGGGTAAGCTTAGCAAATACTTAAATGGTGAAACATTTTGGAAGTGAAAACTTCTTTAGCGGCGTTGTGCACTTTTTAGATGGGTAAAAAAATTTAAACTCACGTCACGAATTTTCCCTAATTGAAAATTCATAAGACGGAGGGTGAAGTGAAAACGTCACTCCCGGAGTGCAACTCGTTTTTTTTCCAGGAAACGTCAAGTTAAGGAGTTTTCAAACTTACTTTGGCGCTACGCTATTGCGCTATTGTCGCGCGCGCCGCTGTCAGAATGCGATGTACAATGCTGGTTTTGATGTTTGTTTTTGATAGTGGCTGAATTATTATATTCGCATGAAATTTTGACGTAGCCTTTTTTACACAAACCACAAATTGACAACGCATTCTACAACGCAAACTTTTTTGTTTTTTTATTGAGTTCTTCCTTTTTTTTACTGCACCACTAAGCTAGGCTTCTGGGCCTATTGCCTGAAGTTTTTTGGAAACCTTTTAGTGCGTTAATCAACAAATTCAATAATGGTAACAGAAATTATTGAAATAATGTCATAACTTCCTCGTAAGTGTAGTAAAGTTCTATGCATCACACGAGAGAAAAGTGTAATTCCCGATCTTAGATGCTTTTAAATAACACCCTTGTCGGTATTAAGTAACTTTTAGATAGATACCTACCTCTTGGCAAATCAAATCAAATACCTTTATTCACTGAAAATGTGGTTGTAAATTTTTCATTGTTCTCAAATTCAAGCTGTCACCAGCCTGCAAAATGGAACTTGCAGTCCAATTGTTCACAATAGGTACCTAGGTATGGTATGTACCTAGATGTGCAAGATAACGAGACGAGATCCGCAGTTATTAAATACGCCAATCTCAGGATTTAATTATTTTCATTGATGGTGGTCAATCAACATATTATGGCAATATACCTACCCCTTAGCAGGTGCAGCGCGGCGGCCGGTTGTGTATCGTATACCTACTCAACTTTAAGCTTTGCTGTGCTAGTCATCACGCTATAAATCAGTGTTAATTTAACATGTATATCGAAGCAAACAAAAATCCGTTGTATTGATGATTACACAAAAATTAAGCGGGGTTTACGGTTTTCGAGGGGTGCGTATTTATGAAATTGTTTGAAAAAAGTCCTATAGCTACCTATAGGTAGCGGTATCCACCTATAGGTAGATAGATACAGCGCGCTACCTCGAGCGCCATTTCCTTAGTTTCTTAATAGCGGGTAAAAGCATGTTTTCGTCTAAACAAAGGAGAATTGTTTGATTGATCAATGGGGAGACCCCACATTTGAATACACCCAGTTAATTCAATGGGGAAAAGGAGGTCTAAACCAGTACCACTTGCAACTAAAAGTGAAATAGAACTTAAATCGTTTGCCGTTTGGTATCACTTTTGGTACGGAATCCTAAAAATGACACTTAACCAGATATTTTTTTAAATCATTGTTTACCTATTGAGGATTTATTACCTGCATAATAATAGCTAGCTGGATTTTACATTTTCAAAAGTTTAGTCCGAATAGTAATTTAGTCTTTAATTTACATTTAGCGCGGTTGTAGAGGCCAGTGCATCAGGTTACTTCATTTTCATTGCAAAACCGCTCTTATCACAATAATACAGAGTGCACGCGTGTGGTAACTTGAGTTGCGGCCGTTCGTACATATTACCAGTTAAAATCGATTTCTGGCAAAATCGATTTTTAAATTTTTCAACGTGGTAATTTAATTCCCTGTGCTGGCAGCACCATTTGACAGTTCCTTTTTTTAAATAATTATTAAGGCATTGGCCACGAGGCTATCAGCTTAAAAGCAAATATGGCAAATACGAAGTACACTTCTCATCTCAGGCTCTCCTCAAGGTAGAAAAGGAAAGTCGACCACGGAGCCCATATGGATATAAAGTTTAGAAGAAGATGATTTTCTGAGAAGCATACCTACCTACTTCATGTATTTGTATTTGCTTTTACTGATGGCCTCGTTGCCAATGCTTTAACAGTATTAAAAAAAACTAGACTTTTGTTCTGTCTGCTTATCAAAATATTTGGTGCAGTAAACTCAAGGACGAAATTCTAATAATTACGTTCGATGTAGTTGGAATCAAGAGATAATTTCGTCGTTATCATGGAGGACGAAATTGAGGAGTGTATTACGAAAAAGATCCAGTGGCCTCAACTACCTGGAACCGTAAAAAAAGTACAACTCAGAATTTTTCTCTTACCTATTTCATCAATTTTTCTTGGTTTTGGGTTGTCCTATATCAGAAGACAAAGCCACATACATAAAAATTGATTGCTTGTGTTGTGCTACATGAATGAATGTTATGATAGCTGTTAATACATTTATGTGGTTAACATCTGGGCCTACAAATTGCAAGTGTTGTGTCGCCCAAGTGGGTATCCACCTCCCTGTATATTTTTTTGTGTTCTAGCTGCTTGGTGACTCCCCTAAAGAGTACGAGCGATACATATTCGAGTACAGCATCAAAAACCAACTGAGATACAGAGGCAGCCTTGGTAAGTTGAATTAATTAAGTTTTTAATGAAACTTCATGGTCTTTATAAAATGCATATGTTTATATGTCCTAATGATTCGCTTTCCACAAGGCTTTCGCAGTCGTCTCCACAAGGTCACGAACTCTTTTATGGGTCCATGTATACATTTCTATAATAAGATTCCCATGTGTATTCAAAATTTACCTTTGGATAATTTTAAGACAGTGGTTAAACAAAAACTTTGTAAAAAGGGCTATTATAAAATTTCTGATTATCTATCAGACAGGCAGCCATGGGAATGAACTACTCAGCTCTAGAGTTATTTCAGATTTAGTTAAAATTAGTAAATAAGAAAATTTGTAATGCGATTTAAAAGAGCAACCTCAGAGTTTCTTGCCTGTTCTTCTCTGAGGAAGACTGCACCTTTGCGAATAGGCGTAGAGTCAGTAGGATCAGAGGTACGAATGCGTATGTATGTATTTAAATCATTTAATGTATGTTTGTATGTATTTCATTGTAATCTTGACTTGTTTTAAGTGACATCCTGAATGTCCTATAAAATAAAGATTTTTCTATTCTATTCTATTCTTTCCATAATTTATTTATTATTTCACGTTTTAGCCGTTACCTTCACAGATTATAAAATTTATTAAAATTGTAACATATGTGAATACTTATTTACTATAAATATTACATATGACATATGCTCTCTACATCAAAACTTTTGTTGTACTTCGTCAGTGGACATTTGAACACTATGTAATGTACAGTTTGCTCAGGGTATCCACAGTGGCACTTTGGCGCTTCACTCCAGTCCCATTTAAACCATAAGGATGCACAGTTGCGCTTACCCATTCTTATTTGTTTGTAAACTATGTTTTTTAAGCATAAAATATTGGCCACCTATAAAGAATAGAAGGGTAGTAGGTAGGTATGTGTGTCAGTTATTATTACTACAATGGTTTCTGCTATAAAAAGGTTATAATGAATTCTGTAACTAAACAAGGGAAAATCTATAATGAAAGATATGGTATGTAGAGATGCACTTATGGGGATGCTTATGGGACAGCGTAGGCTGCCATGCTAAAATGCAATTTCATATTTTTTCGTACATTCTTAACCACACCCCTGTCTGGTTGGGGTAGGCAGAGACATGTTTTTCATCAACCCATATTAATTCCAACTGCCTGGCACTCTGAAGTAGGATTAAAAATTAATATTTAGATTAGTTAAAGAAAGATAGAAAAAGAACATACATTCACAGTTGTTCAGTTTCATGAGGGGCTGATTCTCCTCATGAAACTGAATGACTTTTCCCACGGAACCTAAATAAAATTCTCAAAAAAAAGTTTGTCCCCCCATAATAACTGATTGCACAAGTTAAATGAAAAGTTGATTTTTTTTTAAACATTTCGATCTATGTTCCTTGGGGAAAGTTGTTCAGTTTCGTAGGCTGATTCACATTCTTAATTTTCGCTTTAACCTAATTTAAAGTCGCCCAATATAGTACTAGAAGATGCTAGGGTAGGGACTATGGAAAGAAGGGTCACAACTATTTTCGTTCGAATCATGTTACGTTAGAATGGCCTGGAAGCACAACGAGCATAGATTCTACATAACCCAGGATCCCTGCCACAGGCATGCAAGAACATCAAGAACCTTGCGTGCTTCTGGGAGGACATAGGCTGGCTGGAATAGCCAGCCCGAAACATCACGCAAAATGGCCCAAATCGAGTGGCTACGTGCGGAAAACGCCTGACAAACATAACGTAATTTGGACGTGTCGATCTTTTCGCCCCAATAGGCCAATAACCTACCCTGGGTTTGACCCAGTCCAAATGTCCCTATCAATCTAAAGGCATTATGCTGGACAGCAATGGATAGCCGCCTGAGCGGGAGTCACCACCTCGAGCAGATAAGCTCCGGGCAATCTCTCGAAAAAAATCCCTACCCTCACCACCCCAGAGACCCACCCGCCGCTGTTTCTAACGCGATGGGAACAAATATGTATGATTGTCATATCGCCGCGTATTTTATGTGCTTTCTGGCCGGCCGTCCATTTCGCCGCTGCCCCTGCGGCAGCCACCCGTGTGATCTTGTTTAAGTGAGAGGGTGCGAACGTACTGACGCAGGAGCGACGCTTCTGCCAAGGAAACATGGTCAGACTATCACCCTTCTCTGTCTGCACGGTTCAGGCCGGGTGGCTCAAGGAGAGATGGAACATAGGCCGAAATTAAGGCTCTGCGTATAATATCGTTTAGGTCGTTATAATATCATTAATCTGGTATTACAGCGTTAATTACTCAGTCCGCGATGGCCATTAGCTTCCACAGTTGAACCACAAATGCATACATGTGTTCGACAGACATTACAGCCCAACCGAAAAGCTACACCCACCCGCAAAGGTTCATTATCTCAACGTGCCCAAATTGGGCGATGGCCGAGCATGTAACCAGGCCCCCAATTTTGAAGCAGAGACAGCTTTGAGCCTTACCACTCCCTCTGCTCCATAAGTTAGATGTTTTACTACCGCTGACGGGCGTCTCCTCTATAGATTACTACCAATCTCGTCCCAGAATCGCGGCATCTCTGTATCATCCAGCACCCTCTCACCCGCCAACCAAGCAGCTAAAGCATTCTTTTTCAGTGGCATCCTAACTTAACGAGTTTATGACTCCCCGAGCTGAAGCCAAGAACGCTGGCAAAGTGAAATCGCGTACCCCGCGGGCGACCAACCCACCGTACCGAATGGGCAAAGCCGCTTGTGACCACTGATTGCTCTTCAAGCTGACATTTAATATGCTCGCAATTGCCTGTCTAAAAATTTCGTTACAACTGATAGGGTTGTTCTGGGAATGATCAATGAGGGTGAGTTTGAACCAGGCTCGTTAGTTTAGGGATCGAGAAACAAAGTCGCAAAAGTATTAATCGCTTATGAGCCGGCCGGCAGATGGCGAAGACGCTCTAGTGCATCCAGACATGCCTATTCTTCTAGGTCAATGCGTCTGGCATACGTTCAGATCATCGTCATCATCATCATCATCGACATAGGCCTTTGCATCTTGACAGATGATTTAAGCAGCGACTGTGTGAGATCGGAAAACCATATGTAGCTAAGAACCATCTCGATTACGTCAGATTTCAAAAAAAAAAAGTATTGAAAAAAGTATTGAATAGCCCCTAAAGTCCATTCGTGTCCCCTACGATGCCATAGACAGATACACACGTTTAACTTATAATACTCTTATTTTTTGACGGGGATCCCAGAAGAAAGAACTCATCAGTCTTAAGTTCACTTAAACCTGGTACGAGAGACTGAAACTGTGGGAAACACGACCGGGCTGTTTCGCCACACGCGAAACATTCACACTTCGCCGTTTTCGCCGTCTGAATAAATTAAGATATCGATTCATTTTCACACCTCACTGGCCCCAATAAGCACAAGACTTAAAGAAGTAGAAAAATGAAGTATTTGCCTGAAAAAGAGGAGGCCTTTGCCTTTACCTACCATTGGATCTCGTCTTTTTCTTTGTCCTAGCCATTTCCCATTATTTGGATTCGGTTCTCCTCGTTCTGCGGCGCCAGGACAGTCTGTCCTGGGTTGTCGAAATATTTGTTTGGGCAAGCTCTAAGTCCTTGGCCACCGTGGACCACCAGGTGGCAGGTGGGCGTCCTCTACCTCTTTTATTATTCGGCAGTGCTAAGGTTTTTTACGACATAGTCTTCCGGGCGTTTCATGACATGACCGAACCATCGTAGGCGGCTTTCGGTGAGTTTTTCTGCTATGGGTGCGACCTTGAAACTCCCTCTGATGTGCTCGTTTCGCACTTTATCGAGTCGAGTTACGCCTGCTGCCCATCGTAGCATCTTCATCTCGCTTACGTGCATTTTCTGTTCGTGGGCTTTCTTTATGGCCCAGCACTCGGCGCCGTACGTCATGGCTGGTCTGACTGCGGTACCATTGGATCTCGTCGGCTACAAAAAATACATATTTAATTTTAGGAAGACCAATTCAGCTACGAAACAACTTAGCAATCAAAACATATTTAAGATAACTTTAATTATGAATTTTGATTACAGTGAGAACAGTCAGAAAAGATGAGAGGAAGTACTACGAGACGTTGGTCCACAGCAGCATCCAGAGGCTTATGCTGTATCCCTACCACTTAGCCGACATGATTGTTAAAGGTATGCAAGATATTCCTAAAAGATACCTGTTACCCTAGCATACGCAATGAGACTTTTCTCATGAGAGTATAGACTTCCGAATCAACACAAGGAAAGTGGACCCTATTTTGTACTTGTAAAATTTTTAATTTACTATATCTTGCGTTTGAATTGTGACGTAAGTCCTTAAAGCATTTGTCAACGTCAATCAAATGCAAAAGAAATGCAAACTTCTTCTCTTATGGTTATGTTTGCTTTGGCAATAAACTCTTATGAGAGTGAAGTCTCATTGCGTATGCTAGGGCTGCTGTACTTTCTTACTATAAATGGAAAGATATTAATTTATTTTCATTATCATTTCTGATCTGTTTATTTCTTTTATTTGTAATAAATATGAAAGGTTGGACGCTTCCAACATTTATATCAAGGTGGTTGCAGAGGTGTTGCATACGGATATTGAATTGTTATAAATTAAATAATGAAAAACAGTATTTACTGGATTTTAAGTCAATTCAGAAAAGTCTAAGTTGTTGTCAGATGTGGATGAATGTTTGTCACTTTTTAATGTAAAAACTGATTTTGGTGAAACTGTAAAGAATTACAGATTAGTAAAATTTACACAGGAGCAAAATAAGGTTAAGAAACAGGAAATTGTACTTCACTCTAAAATTCTAACTACGCTCTAACGACATAACTGTATTTAAACTGGCTTATTTTAATTACAGACATTAACTGTTAATTACATCAAAATCTTCCTCAACATTCATTTCAAATGCCAATTATGTCTTAATATTAAGACATCAGACATCATTAAAGAAAAAAAGTTGTACTTAAAAGAGTTTCGTAAATACTGAAATCTTGATATCTACTTGTCACTAAGATCAGTTGAGAGCTCATTCTGCGAGTAATGGCTCGCACTCATTATCCTATTTCTGACGTAGGCTGGCTATATGTTCCCTCCTATTGTCATCACCCGAAGCAAATACGTAGCTTATAATTTTACTAGCTTTCCGCCCGGGGCTTGGTTCCCGTGGGAATTTGGGAAAATTGTGTAGCCTATGTGTTAATCCAGGGTGTCAGCTACTTCCATGCCAAATTTTATCAAAATTGGTCCAGCCGTTTGAGCGTGAAAGAGTAACAAGCATCCGTACATACATACATCCTCACAAACTTTCGCATTTATAATATTAGTAGGATAGTACACACGACAGCAAATTAGACACTACACACTCAAAAGCCCACACTAAGTTCTTCCCTTGTGTCATGGGTCCCATGAAAAATATACAAAAACAGACATGAACACCTATAACCCGATAACAAACATTTGCTTTTTACACAAATATTTGCCCTGTCTGGGAATCAAACCCTGGACCCGTCTATCAAGAGGCAGCACCACTACCACTCGACAGAACCGGCTGTCAAATAGATTTCAAATGTGACTGTGAAAATGGAAATGTACAACTTTGGATATAGTCGTTAAGGTTCACAATTATTGAGATAAGCTATTGTAAATCGCTCTTATTGACAACCCCGAAAGTTGTACCTTTTACTAAACACAGTCACTAATGTTGACCTTCACGTCGTTCTTATCTCGTTTGTATAATAATAGCGACTGCTTTCATAAAACAAATGTGTAACTTAAGGCGACTACAGCACCCGATAAAGGCAGCACACATAGGAATAGTGCCATCTCCGTCTCTCAACAGGCCTGGACCGGCAGTGCGAACAGTGTCGATACACGAAGTTTACGGACTATGAAAGCGTGCGTGCGTAAAAACATGTTCGAAAGTTAGAAAAATGAGATTTATGGAAAGGTAACAGCTTAAATCGAAAAATGCGTTAACTACTTATCGAGAGTGTTCAATCACGAACATTTTGATAGCAAATTAAAGTTCCTGTGTGCATTTTACTATCGGTTTTACAGCTTAAAAGATACACAATATTGGGTATTTAGAGGTGACTTAGTGAGCTTTTTCTATCGAACCAAAACTGCTGAATCATGTTTTCAGCAAACTACTTATCTAGTTTATGTCCTGAATATTACCGTAGTATTTTTTCTTCGATTTAATGCAGTGCGTCATGCTTATCTACGCATCATAAAATCGTAATTTAGGTGCTGTAGTCGCCTTAACATAGTATAGTTTAATTTACCATGTGGCTAATTGAAACATACGCCGCTGCGATTAAAGTTCTGACTGAGTGAGTTTACAAAGTCCAGTATCTACCTATGTTGAGGATGTGAAGGTTGAGCTGTGGATTGCTGTATCAAGTTTCAGATGTTGTTCTTGTTAGCTGGAACTGGAATACATGATATGAGCTTATTGGTTCTTTAAAGTTACATGATAAGTACTTGAAGAACCTTATCTGTGTAAAAAAGCAGTGATAATGATAAAACTAAATGTTCTAAATTCCTACTTCGCTACTAATATTATAAATGCGAAAGTAACGTTATCTGTCTGTTACGCTTTCACGCCTAAAATTAACCGATTCTTATGAAAGGTAGAGATAGATTAGACCTTTGGAAAGGTCATAGGCTACATTTTATCCCACAACTGCCCACGATATAACCTGTAGTTCACGCGGGTGGAGGCGCGGGCGAAAAGCTAGTTAGTTTATAAAACTGAAAATTTTTCTCTGAGATACATGATTTGAAAAATTACTAAGAAACTTGCTTGTCTATAAAATATATCTGCTGATTGCATAAATTCATCAAAGTTTTTCAGTTTCATTGTTAGATTCATTCATATCCTTATGTTTTATATCTCCTTTATTAACACATAGCTGATTGGACAGACTAACGAATTAGCAAGTGCGCGCAGTTTGTGTTTTTGACAATTTACTTACTTTCTCGTCGCCTGCTGCCTTAGCATACGCAATGAGACCTGTCTCATGAGAGTATATCAACACAAGGAAAATTAACCCTATTTATATTTAGAGAAGTTTTCATTTCTCTTGCGTTTGAATTTGGACATGCGTCCTATTAGCAATTCAAAATAATTTGTGAACGTCAATCGAATGCAAAAGAAATGCAAACTTCTACTTTCGTACTTAGACCCAATTTCACCATACTCTGTTAGTTATTTAACAGACGATTAGCAGCTAACCCGAGATTTGACAATGTAATTTTCATACTTTTTGTTTGACGTTTCGTCTGATTAACTTCAATCGTGGATTAACTAACTAACAGAGTATAGTGAAATTAGACCTTAAGCTAAGGTTTTCCTTGGCCATCAACTCTTATAAGAGTGAAGTCTCATTGCGTATGCTAACGCAGCTGATCCGAGTCCATTTATTTGTGCAAAAGGAATAGTTTTTTAAAGTAATCTTTTGTTTGCAGGGTTAAGAATCACCCCATTCATTTATTACGTGGAAGTAGTGGCGTTGTTGATTGAATTGGAGAAAAGTTATGATACGATGCCTAATTTTACTGCTGCGGACTGTAAGTACCTTTTTAATAATTTTATTTGTTAGGCAAAGAACGTGGTTAACTATACCTGAAGTTTGCAGGTCACTGCAATGAATTACTCATAATGGCGCTGATTCATTCTTTAAAACCTCTTATTGACCAAAATGTGATAAAATCCATAAAAAAAATTAAAGTTTTACTAACATAGAATTATCAGTAGGATATACCATAGATATTTAACACTGTGTTATAAAATTACACCTCATTCTTCCTTCCACTTTCTTCTATCGGACATCCAGACACATCGCAGGGTACCATTCTCACATCCCTCGTATTAGAACCGAGCGCTTCTTTCAGAATTAGAACTGCTAAGGAATGTATCTGCATTTTCTAATTCACATACCCAACTATCGAAGGGAGTCGCCAAGGGAGGGCAAGGAGGAGCAGCTGCCCCCCTCTAGAGATAAAAAAAATGTAGCCAACTGCAAAGCAACTAAAGTTGTAACCATTTTTATTACAATCCCCAATTCGCCATAGCCATAGAGGCAAAGACTCGCGCTACAAGTGTAATACTTTCATGCTCTTGACTGTACCTATAATTTATATTTTTTTAATATTAACTTGCCCCCACCTAGGCCAAGGGCTGGCGACGCTCTTGCTATCTTTGTGTGATCACTTCTATGTGAGCTTGTTATATCCTCGATCAACTCTTTGATTATATAGTCAAAAGCAAAACCAATATAAAATATATTAAAATACTGGACTCTATAACTAAATATTATTTTTTACAGGCCTCCGCCTTTTAGGAATAGGGCGTAACGAATTTCTAGAACTAGTAGGGCGGGCGCGGTCACTAGGGCGCCGCGGGCGGTCTCGCGCAGTGCGGGCCTTATTGCCGCGAGTGCCTCTAGCCGTGCCCATGCAGCCCTGGTGGCGAGTTGAACTAGGCTACGTGCTGGAGGAAGATGTTAAAGTAAGTTCCTATATCCTTATGCCCGTATTACAGTAGACTCAAGTCTTGATATATGATTTAAGTATTTTTAAAACGCTTACCCGCGTGAATATTCACAAAAAATTCTTAGGAAAAGAAATAATTCTTAGGGAATTTCGCCGCTTGACTTGAAGCCACTATAGCTCAGTTGAATAGAGCACCAGGAGATCCAATCCTGTTAATAAGATCTAATTCACTATTTTGCTCAATGATTTATATTGGTTTTGCTAATGTATTTTTATGTCGTTATCAAGCAGCACTTTGTATATTCTATGAAATATTTTTGGCTTTGACTTTGGGGTCGTGGGTTCAAGTCAAATATTCGCGACGAATATTTTTCTTTCCTTCAGAATTATCTTGATCTATGCTTAAGTATTGATTGTCTGATTTCTCTCACTATCAAAATGACAAAAACGACTACTACTTAAGTATAGATCAGAGGAGTCGCGTTCTGTAATACGAACCTTAGATTGCCTGTCAAAGACTGCTTAAAGCAGCAATGCCGCCTTAATGCTTTAAACTTTACAGAAAAATAATTAAGCGTGTGTTCTAGTATGCAAATAAAGTAATTGTATTGTAAGTTTGTACAATGCACATACGTAGATTTCAACTAATTAGGCGGCCAAAAATATTTTTTTCTGGAAAATTGCTATACGTACAATAGGAAATTAAAATAAACCCTTTTGATCCGAAAAAAATATAATTATTGATTATACAACATATTTACATCGATAAAATACCAAAAAATAAATATTATTTTAAAATTACCAAAGAAATAAAAAAAACGTCTTATGAATTATTAGTTGCAACATGTTACAAGCATAAATATGGTAAAATATCATATATCTATACCTTAAATATATACTTATTACTAATAAAACTACTTAATAACATATTTTACTTTGAGAGACTTCAAAGACTAATAGCTATCTCTAGAAGTATTTGGTTTGGCAGCCATTAACATTTCTATAGTTTCAGGAAGGAATGCTTTGTGACAAGGTTTCTTGATTTGTCTGCTTGAGCTGATCAGGGGGTCTGATGTTAATAAAAGCCTATTAAATACATCTAAATTGCATTCCTTTCTAGAAAACTTCCTTGCAAAGTTAAGCCTGTACGATCGAAAATGCTTGTTCCGGGCTTCTGCTGCCTCCTCAGATAACTGGCCAATAGGAAGTAACGAGTGACTTATGATTTGCCCACCATGCATCAGTATTTTGTGCATTGTTGGCGTCATTGGATGCCATTCATACAGGTCCACGTACAATTTCGCAGTATCATATGCGTATTGATCATATTTTGCTACATTAATTTCATGACCACTTGAAATAGTTTCCAATATAACTTTGAGTCTGTAGATAAGCTCAAAGCTAATTCCTGTGATCTCAGATGCCAGTTCAGGGTTGTCGAAGAATCTCCTGCTTGTGTTTCCATCATTAGTATTGCCAAAGTTAGCCTTTGGCATATCTATGAGAAGTCCAGTTTCATTGCGAAATCTGGCTCGGATTTCGGACTTTCGTTGTGCTTCCAATGCCTTTTCTTCTGTGGTTTTCCTCTGTCTGTATTTCTGCACAGGTAATTTATATGCTAAATGGAGTATGCTTTCGAGAAGCCGAATTCTAGCATGTAACACTGATAATCCAAATTCTAGAGCTTCAGAGCTCACATCATTCCTCTTGCTTAAGTCGTTGAAACTTTTCGAAGTAGCTCCACAGATGTAGCACTTCGAAGTTGATTTCGTGTCCATGGCCGCGTTACACACCTTTCCGTCTACCATTGTCATTTTAAACATATGACTAAACTGATACTCCTGGTTTTTTAAAATGACTTTCGTATTATTGAGCAGCTTAACTGACTCTTGCACATAATTTATCTCGTTCTTTGTCACATCTGTAGACTCTTTTGCATACCGAAATCGGATAGGACGGCAAAATCGTGAAGAGGATGGCATTGGGTTTTGCCATATTACTTTTTTGTTTTCCTCTCCACAAACAATGCGTAACGGCACAAAAGAACTCAAGAAAATGTTTCCATCTGAGTCAGAGTCATGCTCAAATTTTTGTTTAAACTTGGATTGCTGAGAGCCGTCACAACCCCATTTACAGATAATCGTTAACGACTTCCTTTCTTCTTCATTCAGCGTAATTAGCACCTCTTCCAGGAATATAGAGAGGCGTGTCACAGTAAGGTCCATTAAGCTTTGTAAGTTGCTCTCTGCCGAAGTATCTGTGACATTCATGGATTCTTCTGGTGGATAACATTCTTGTTTCGCCTTTAGCAACAAGTCGTAGCAAGGGAAATGTTTTGGGTTTGTTGCTCTTATTATTTCATATTGCCGTCTTGAAAGATCAGCTTCCACGAACATCTGAAGTGCTTGCAGAGGCGTCAGCGGAGGTAACATGTCGTCATCGTTATTCACTTTAGAATAGGCAGATCTATATTTGCTGGCTCGTGTCGGCGAATTAGTAATTTCTTTGAGAACTTTTGAAGCATTCCTTTGACCAGTGTTTTGTAAAACGGATTGTGCGGCATGGATGATGACGTCATGCTCCATAGTCGCGCGAATTTCTTCCGTTTTTCTTCTTTTGCTTCGCTCACTTAAATCTCCGAAAGATTTTGCTGGCCTACCTTGAGGAGAAGCCGATTCTATCGGAATCTCAAAAGTTCCTTCTAACCAATCTCGGTTGTTTTCAAGGAAAACTTCTTTGTGTTTACTGGCTTTCATACATCTTTTCATGAATTCGGTTTTGATATAAGAATACCTTTGCTTCAAACACTTTTTAGAATTTTCAGTGTCTCCATAACGTATCAAAAGAAAATCTTCATACGAATCGAGTTTTTCCCTTAAACTTGGTAAATTTTGTCTTTGTACCTGTTCAAACAGGTACTTCCGAGTCACTATTTTAGTACCCGAGGCACTAGACGGACCTAAAACAAAAAATAATTCGATTTAATACAATTTAGTACTAACGTGGTATTTTTCTCAATTTTGACCCCTTAGATTCAAATCCTCTTATTTTCGAAAAGCGCGGGTTTCCGCGGCCAATTTTTTACTGGTATGATAGAAAAAAAAGTGAAGTATTGAAAAATAAAGAAAACATTGCTCGGACGGACCCTTAAGTTAGTTAAAAGACATATTTCATTGTAAGAAACCCAAAAAAACTGACTTTTTGTTAGAGATAACTTTGAAAAATTAAAAATTTATCAAGGGCAGTAGAAACTAAAAAAGTTACTGTTGAAAAACATAGGTTCTTACCTGAATAACTGCAATCCATCACTGTCACACGAAAAGAAGTAGTTAGAGAACAAATATGAATTTTACAAAAGATGTAAGTTTAGGAGCGCCGAGAACAGACACGTACACGTTAAGCGACTATCGAATTCCGACTACCCTAGGGAAGCTCATGCGCATCTACGAAGGGTGGGAGGGGGTGCCCATTGTATTCCCGGAACTGTTTACTACCTGAGTAAATTGTTATCTTATCTTTACTTTTTTTTTCGGATAGCGAGTTTTGGCCGCCTAATTAGTTGAAATCTACGTATGTGCAATGTCTGGTAAAAAGGCCCACTGTGGGAGTGAGTGAAAACTTAGTTACGCTCATCGCACTTTTGACTACTTTCAAAACCTCCTTTTACTTAGAATATTCTCATATTTTGCTGCTAAAGACCAAAGCGCGTTAATTTCATCAAGCTACAGTAAACTTAGGGATAAGTTACCCATATTTTGCCCTTTTTGTTTTTTAATTTATACCTATGTCCGTATAAATAAATCCATAAAGAAACTAACCTAAAAATGCCTAAACCATCCAACTTAAACCTAGCCGTATCTAGTAGAACTAGATACGTACATACATCAATACGTTGTTTGATTTGTTTTTTACTTTGATTGTTTTGCGTTTCAAGTTCTAAGATATTTTGTTTGCGAGAGAGAGAGAGATGGAACTTCTAGTGCCTGTGCAAAATCTCTGAGGCAGATTGCACCTCTATGGTTCCATGCTCGGCGATAAGTACTAATATGCATGTTTTGTTTGCGTGTGAAACAGCCTCTGAGTGAGAGTGAGAGGGCACTAATCGACCTGCTCATCGACCGCGGCTCGCAAACCGCCGGCACCCTCGACTACAATGTCGTTAAATCTTTATACAGGTAACATTTAGTCTTGTCTAAACTCTATTGTTGCTTTTTGTGTATTCTGTATTGGCTTGACGAGTTTCCAAACGTTCTCGTACCCAAGTTCTGCTCATTGCTGAGGTTAATGAATTAATTAGTTTGGAGGGCACTTTAATCCGTCGGTCCTGGCTGTTGTCGATTACCTGACTACGTATAAAATTCTTGATTGTACCTACATTATAAAAGAGGAAATTAGTAAGTGTGTTCTGCTGTGACATATTTCGAACCTAGAAAGAGGATGGATACAACGATGTCCTATCGCAGTTCTCCAGTGCATCCATGATCATGATGCTTGCAATTTATCGGATACTCAATAAAAACAATAATCGTGTTTGTACATTCAAGACTATAACCTAACCTTCGAAGGGAGGGCCCTTTGGTGGGGACGTATGTGGGCTGACGACGAAAACCTAACCCAGCGGTTCTCAAAGCGTGTTCCGCCTCCGCAAGGACTCTGTGGGGGCTCCTCGAATAAACTACAAGAGCAGTAGGACCTGAAATTCGTAATGCGTGCGTAGAAGAAAAGCGTTATTTTTCTTACAATATAAATTGAATATTGAACTGCGAGCGCCCAAACTTTCAGCCAAAAGCTTGACAGTTGAACTCAACCAGATTTTTTTTGGTTAATTAAGGACTCCGCTAAATATTTAGTTTTCCAAAAGGGGTCCGTCGCTAAAAAAATAATTGAGAACTGCTGACCTAACCTAATATAAACCGCCTTAAACCTAATATAAGTCCGCCATTGTACCTTGAATTTATATAATATTTATTTCTTTCGATTCCAATGTATTTATTTTGTTTGTGTGCAATAAAGGGTTTTACAATACAATACAATAAACTTGTCTCAGACGCGGCCTAATCTACCTAGACGTCCCGATAACGGCGGCGGACCGCGTGTCCGTGCCGCCCCTCAAAGGGTTCGTGATGAATCGGATCGCGGGCGACTACTTCGAAACATTGCTCTACAAGGTCTTCGTGTCGATTGATGAGCATACCACTGTCGCTGAACTGGCTACTGTTTTACAGGTAACGTGATGGGGTGACTTTAAATTAGTTTGAGAAACTTTAGGACGTGGTTCTCCTCATGAAACTGAACAACTTTTTCCACAAAACCCTTAAGAGATTCTCAAAAAAAATTTCGATTCTCAAAAAAATTCGACTCGAATCCGATATTCGACAAGACAATACTCGTCACTGTGATCTAGATACCACAAGAGAGGGATGCACTGGGTGTTTCCGGGCATTCCGTGTTTCGAATCGAATGCTGTGGAATACGGGTGCTGATCGCTCAAGTTGTTTAGAGATACTTGTTTTCGTATAAAAAATGGAAAAAGCTTGATTTCCGTACAACAGAGACATCACTTAGGGGCCATTACCTTTTAACGGGCCATCCATAAATTACGTCACACGAATTTCATTATTTTTTTGACCCCTCCCCCCTCCTTGTCACAGCTGGTCACATTTGTAAGACTCCCCCCTCCCTAGCGTGACGTCACATATTTTGCATATTTTCCATTATTTGTAATTTTCTAATAAAAGCAGTACTTAATAGAGTTGTTATATTTTTTGGGAATTCAAAACTCATAGTCTCAACTAAAGTAAAAACGTAAAAAAAGAGTGCTTGGGACTGACGAGGTTAAGTTTGTCGTTAAAAGGTAATGCGTTTTGATACTCATAACACATTTTGAAATGTGACGTCACGAAACTTATGACCGCTCCCACCCCCTTGTCACACAATGTCACACTTTCTCGACCCCCTCCCCACCCCTTAACGTGTGAAGTAATTTATGGATGGTCCCTTATGATTCATAAGTTAAAACACGAGCGAAGCTATTTTGTTGGGTGACTTACTCGCTTCGCTCGTGTTTTTAGTAGGTGCTTGTTACATATTAGTATTAGATATTAGGTTTGGTCGAGTGGTAGCGGCGCTGCTTCTTGATCGACGGGTCCTGGGTTCGATTCCCAGCCGGGGCAAATAATTGTGTAAAAAGCAGATGTTTGTTCTCGGGTCATGGATGTTTGTGTTTGTCTTTATTTTTACATAACTCGCTTGTATTCTTAATTCCTCAGGTGGAATGCGAGCTAGTGAAGCAAGCGGTATCTTTGTATTGCCGCCTAGGGTTCGCTCACAACTTGCAGCCGCCGCCCGTCGCGCCGCAGCACCCCTCGTGGCGGGACGCCGTCACCACGCACAGCCACGTGCCGTTAGTATATTCTACTAATATTATAAATGCGAAAGTTTGTGAGGATGAATGAATGGATGTATGAATGTTAGTTACTCTCTCACGCTCAAACGGCTGGTCCAATTTTGATAAAATTTGGTATGGAGGCAGCTGACACCCTGGATTAACACATAGGCTACATAATTTTCCCAAATATCCACGGGAACGAAGTACTATACGAAAAACCACGCGCTGTTAGTATTCTATACGCATAACCACACGGCGTTAGTATACTATACGCATAACCACGCGTCGTTAGTATACTATACACATAAACGCGCGTCGTTAGTTTACTATACGCATAACCACGCGTCGTTAGTATACTATACGCATAACCACGCGTCGTTAGTATACTATACGCATAACCACGCGTCGTTAGTGTACTATACGCATAACCACGCGTCGTTAATATACTATACGCATAAACGCGCGCCGCCACTTTTTTCGTATTAAATACTGGTGCAAAAAATCGGTTCAAATACAAATACTAGTCAGTGAAACTAAAATGATTCAAATCTGGATAGACCTGACGAATTAAATTTTAATTTTTTAGATAAGTGATACATGTGTGACGTTCGGTTTCAGGTATCGTCAAATAAACCCTCTGACGTTCGACGTGAGCGATGAGGACACATTGCAGATGGAACCTGTTCTCATTAAGCAAGAACCTTCTACCTCCAAACAGGTAAGATTATTTATTTGCTAAATAAAAAATAAAAAAGTAAATGTTTTGAAAGATTTCTCGAAATCACACCTTTGTTGTTAATAGACATAACTTATAAAACCAACTGTTATTGACTTATTTTTTTAATACAATACAATACTTTTTATTGCACATCAAAAAACATAATCATAAAAACAGTCTTATTGCTATAGTATAGAGCAATGTTAACTGAAATAAAAATATTTTCAATTTAATCGGCTTCGGACAGTCAAATTTTCTAATTATTGAAGTCGTATCAGACAACAGCGCATTTGGTGGTGTACCATACACTTCGAACCCTTATAGTCTCGCCATATCAATTCAACACGCAGCAGTGCAGCTACAGTTTTTTAAGAGAATTATCTTGCAGTCGTCGATGTGAAAATCCTTATATGATGATGATAAAACCTGTTAACAGACATACCAAGAGCCATCGGAACCCAAAACCTCCGCCAACAGTGGAGTGAAGCGCGTGGCGGTTCTCTTCGACTCGACCCTCGCCGCGTACCTGATGATGGGTAACCTATCCCCTGACCTTAAGAGCCATGCCGTCACGCTGTTTGAAGTGGGCAAGCTATGCGATGAGAGCCTCGACAGCTTGCTTATGGAACTGGATAAGGTAATTTAGTGTTTTTAAAACGCTTACCCGCGTGCGCGATATTGACAAATAATTTTAGGAAAAAATTCGGCGCGATTAGATCTCCTTGTTTTCTAACCAAATAAGCTGTGGTACCTTCAAATCAAGCGGCGACATTTCTCATTCCCTTACTAAGCACATTACGTCGGTTAGCGCCATCTGTGTCTCTTACGGAGAATTACAGACACTTTTCTAAATAAAGACCAAAATTTTTTACGGGCGTGCGCTGACAATCGTAGCTGGGTGGTTCAACTAGAAGAACTAAAGATCGACTTATGACTGATTAAGACGACCACTAGTACGAACATTGGGTTTTTTATCTTAAAAAAACTATCTACCTAAACTCAGACTCGTACTTTATATAAAAAAAAATACAAAACATGTTAAAAAATAAATTTGACATATAAAAAAACATACATACATGTCAAAAATAAACTTATTTATTCATCTAGGTATTTCTTGTTTCATTTAACAATTTTTAATATTTTCTCAATAGTGTAGAACAGCGTTCCTCAAAGTGTGCTCCGCGGAACACTAGGGCTCCACGATAAATTAAAAGAATAGTAGATACTGAAATCTGCAACACGTGCGTAGAAGAAAATGTTATCTATTTTTTAATATGCACTGCGAGCCCCAACTTTCACTCAGGATCTGGACCAACAGTTCAACTCAACCAGTTATTAAATAGCTAAGGGCTCCGCCAAACATTTAGTTTACCAAAAGGGGTCCGTCGCTAAGAAAGTTTGAGAACCGCTGGTGTAGAATATCGCCCTACTTATAGGTAGTAGGCGATCCCGAGATAGAAGGCGAAGCGCGTCGCTACCTAGCAGCGGCCGCTTGTCTCCGGATAGCGCTGCGTACGCTGCGGCCACATTTACAACCGCTAGACTTGCTGCGATGTGAAGCGCTGCATGCGCTTGGAGCGGCGGCTAAGTCCCGACTGCTGGCTACTAAGTATCGGTAAGACATACACTAGGCTATAAATACCAACATGTAAAAAAATAAATTAAAATGAACTTGATATATTGCAAAAAAACGTTTGCAATTCACACTTGGTAGAAGTGAAACCTTCACAAACGTACTATCTCATTTTCTCCCACTGAATTTGTGTGTCTGTCTCTTTTTACTGTCGCTTTGTCGTTTCATCAACTTTCAAATCACAACGATGCTAAATAAGTTTTCACTTCAAAAATATAATTAAAAAAGCACCTTCTCCAATTGCTTGAAACTAATGACTAGATAACCTTTATAATTAATTTATAAGCGTAAATGATAATCTTCTTAATATATAAAACAAAGTCGGGTTTGTTCGAAAACTTAACTCGAGAACGGCGCTGGAACGATTTACCTGGTTTTTGATTTGTTGTATTTTTCTCCGTCCCGAATAGCAGAATAACTATTAAAAACATTGAAAATTGACGAAAAAATTCCCACGGAAACGAAGTCTCGGGCGAAAAGCTAGTAATATATAAAACACTAGCTGATGCCCGCAACTTCGTTTGCGTGTTAATTTTTTTTTGTACAGAGTACACAGATTGAAAACATCTATCTTACGTGATTTAGATTTTTACATACAAAAGTTTTTTCCCGCTAACTCCCGTTCCCGTGGGAATTTTGCAATATCCTGTTGCAACTAAGCTTTAAGTTTACTAAGGTACCTGCATGCCAAATTTCAAGCGTCTAACTTAAGCGGTTTAGATTTTTTATTCAAAAGGATTTTCCCGCTAATTCCCGTTCCCGTGGGAATTTCGGGAATTCCTTTATTACCTAAGCTACGTCCCTTCCAAATTTCAAGTGCCTACGTTTAGCCGTTTAGGCTGTGCGTTGATATGTCAGTCAGTCAGTCAGTTTCTCCACTATCTTCTTTTTAGAAGATAGTCGGGTTTTTTCGAACACTTCTTCTTCTTATAGTGTAGTATAGTCAAGCATGTGGCGAACTCGGCGAACTTTAGTGTCCGAGTTACTTATAGAGTGCGAAACACTTATAACTCGGGAACGGTTGGATCGATTTTGTAAAAATTTTGTATGGGAGTAGCCGACACCCTAGATTAATCCATAAGCTACATAATTTACTCAAATTCCCACGGGAACGAAGTCCCGGGCGGAAAGCTAGTAATACCTAAAAATGTCATATTATTTACTTCAAATTATTATTATTATTTTTTTATTTATACAACGGTAAGTTACAGTTTGTCTTAGTTATTA